>JSUI01006387.1:0-51390 GCA_000833645.1 Huntiella omanensis
GAGGGTAAGTGACGCGAGTGGTGAGGAGAAAAAGAAAATAATGGAAAAGCTAGAGCGCGGATTCGAGGATGTTATATAGGCACGAAAAAGACCAAGTTGAGAGAAAGTTTTGGCAGCAGCGGTGACGCTAGTGGGGGCGATTTCGAGGGGTGCAGTTTGGTGGTGTGGATGGAGGGATGTCTCTTCTTGGAAGACACGACGAAGACGGCAAAAAAAAAAGGGATTTTATCGATTGCGGGGTGGGATTGATGGGTGTTGAAAAAATCGCATGGGTCGCTTTGATGATGTGTAGTTACGAACGGACAATTTTTGTCTTCGCCAGTCGAGTTGAAGTTGGATATTCAGTTTGCAGGAAATTGTTGGAGAAGAAGAGGTTTCTGATTATCAACCGATTGAACGGATTGAGAGTCTCTTTTTGGCATTGCCTCAAACATTTGAAGGCAATAGTGTGGACGTTAACTTGATGCGAACAGTTTTGGGAGAAACAGCGTACTAGCGGTATAGATAGTGAATACATCCAGACATATCCGTCAACATCCCCGCATAGCTCCTGTACGTATGTATGAACTAGAGCTACGACGGAACGTTCATTTGTCGATCGGCTGAGGTCTCTTTCTGGGGACGAATAGGAAAGCGCGATTGGACCTCGTTGTTGTGGAGTGTTGAGACTGTGGATTTCTGGGGTCCGGACGGGGCTGATGGAAGTGTAGTTCGTGCTTTGTCGTTGGTTTTGGACCACATGTTGGCTGAGCTTAAGATGGTGGGTGAAAATGTACATGGTGCTCACGTAGAATATGCATTATACATGTAAAGACGGACAACACCCTGTCACACAGTGACAACCATTGTTTAAATTTGCGTTTGAATTGAACCTCATTGATGGTTGTAGACGTTTTCACAAATGACTTCATCAACATCAACATACGTCGTCAACTTCCTCATCGCCAAGCCCTTGGCAGCAAAAAATATCCTCATATACAGAAGGTGCTCGTGTGCCATTTCCTCATGATTTCTTACATCGGTATTAAATACAACCTGTCGACTTGGCAAGTCTTGGCTACTGGATATGTTTTCTCAATCTCACATTCTGGGATTCTCGGGTCCGAACTGGGGGGTTGTATCACGTTCAATGGTCGGCTTAGATGATTTTGGGCCTACGAACTCCGTTGGAAGGATGCCATGTGTTGGGCTTACTGGGGTTGATTGTAGATTCTGGCTCTTATTTTGGGTTGTTCATCAGCTATGCATTTGTATCTAGTTTTCCCCACTTGCCAGCAAATAGCCCCGCAAATGAAAGCTGCAGCATCCTTTTCACATGTACATACATACGTATGTATGCACCTACAAAGAGACCATGTGTCCATAACTACTAGCATCTACAATTCGACCATCAACATCTTCAACACCATCTCAATCATCAAAATCTCCAAATAATCCTCTTTTCCGAAAAGAAAAAGAAAAAAAAAAGTCTCACATCCTACTATGACCCCTGTCCAAAGCTCCGGCCATCCCAACCAATCAGCATCAAGAACCATCCAACGTGCCTTAAGTTGAACGTTTCTTTGGTTTCTTCTGCCGATGTCAACGCTTGTTCTGATCCTGGTATTGCGGAGTATTTTTGGGTTAGCTCAATTAGGATTTTATCGATTAGGCCGGATAAGCGGACGAGGCGAATTTGGTGATGGTTCTTTTTTCTTTGGCGAAAGAAGATGGTGCGAGGTGGGAAAACAATGTTGGTTGTCGGTTATGCGCGGGGCTTGAGAATGTTAATCTGACCGGGTGACGGGCCGGTGGTTGAAGTTGATGATTTTGTTGATGATTGGACTTGGCGAGAATGGCCAAGACAGATTGACATGTCAAAAGTCTTGGAAGTTGGATATAAGCTTTCACCGGACTTGGCGGTTGATATGACTTAATCACAGGTCCACACGCATGTGCTTACTCAAGTTTACACAACTGCCAAACTGGTGAACTCGCTTACTAAAACTTGACTACAACATGTTCTCTCCCCATTTCAAGTATCAATATCAACTCAAACGCATGATGAGCGTCCATTCTCCTCCTCCGTCCCCTGTCTCGGTCAATACTTAGCATAACAAACCATAGTGAACCACTCCACTTGAGACCACCCCCCTCCTTCTTGAATTCCTGTTCATCTAACTGGTCAGATCCACCCACGTGCTTCGGAACCAGTCCGTTAGAAGAAGTGGAGTGAGTTCATGTCAGCTCTACAAAGGCCGTTCCAGAGCTGTCTAGTTATTCCAATGGATTTCGAAGCTATTCATTCACCACCATCTCGAATATCTAGAACGTCGTGATATTTACTTTGAGAAATCCTCTACAAACTTCATCACACGACCACCTACTCTTTCTACTCGCCAAGCCGGCTTGTCTCTTACATAAATCAATACACCGCTTCCAACAACCAAGATACCCTCCTTTCTCCATTCTTGGCACGAAAAATCATCAATCCATCCATCCACATAGTCATTCTTGGCATTGTCCACATCATCACTCACTAAACAATACCCTCTTCTCTTCTCTCCGTCGCCATCTTGTTCACGGCCCTTTTTATGCCCTATTAGGGTATCTTTTTTGTTTCCCTTTTTAGGATGCTAAGGTGGGATTTGGTCCGCTGAGGGAGCTTGGGCGGAGTTTTTTTTTTCTTTTTTTGCAGGGCTGGTTGGTGTGGGAGAGGTGCGTTTGTCGGGCCTATTATCACTTTGGTCTGGGGTCTTTTTTTGAGATCTAGATGACGTGCGTTTTCGGGTGCGTACAGACAGGGCATGAATTGCCTTGTGTTGCGAGGGGTTTGAATCGTCGTTGTACGACCACCTTGTTCTTTTAGACTGAAGTGTCGAATTATGAAGAACTGCGTGTTTAATTTGATATGTCATGATTGATGATGAACATGGCTTGTCGCTGTCTAGATACAAACGTACATCCGGCTATCTAACCTAACGAAGACGCTCGTCCGGTGACATCGTGGTGATCAATGGAGTCGCCATTAACGGAGTAAATGCGTTTTGGCTTATAAGCTTGGTCTTAGTAACGGTTACCCTGGTTGTCCCTAGCCAATCGGGTGGAGGGGCATTGCACGTGGGTTTAAATAACAGGGGAGGGTTAGAAGTTAGTCGTTATGGTGGCGATGATATTGGATGGAATGGTGGTGATGACTACTGTTGTCCGGAAGTCGGGATATCATTGGTGTTACGATCTTGCAAGTGTCGCCCCGTGATACTGTCATATAAAGCATGAGATCAACAACATGAGGCGAATAGCTGATGTTGGTTGACCAGCTGTATCACGGCGATATGTCTCCAGACATACAACATGTACATAAGCGGCTTACACTCCTACACCATAAACGCATACCTGCATATCTCAGCTCACTCCATACATCACCAAACCACTCACCATTCCAGGTACCTGGACGCCCAAAATAGAACCCTAATTTCTCCGCCGTCCGCCCGTTCACCTGCCATCCATCCGAAACTCTCGCTCGCCCGATCGCCAAGTCTTCTCTCCATGTCTTCCCGTGTCATCTCGCCTCATCTCAACCTCGTTGCCAAGCCGTTACAACCCACGTCCCGCCAAACCTTACCTCTGTACAACCTTCTTCTAGACACTCTCCTTCCTGATTCCTGAGTTCCACCCCCCCAATCCAGCCATGACTTCCCAATGTTCCATGCAATACGTATTCCTCCGTAACGTCGCCTCGTCCGCCCCTCATCCTCTTCCTATTCTCCTACTCTCCCCTTACCAGTTCTCTCATCCTATTCCATCGTAGCGTCTCATTGCTTATCTTATTCTCATGTTGTAGACTCTCTTCTTCCAGACACCTTCTGCCACGCCCATCCCTCGCATGAACACGGCCTTTCCGTCTCCACAATACACCCCATCCCCCCGATCCTCTGATACCGCACCGACGTTGTCCATCACACACTTTCGGCGTCCAAATATATCCTTCTAGAAGGAAAGCTCGGCCGGGAGTGTTAACTGTGGAATGGGGTTGCCAAACAACTACATGCCCGATCAGGCAATATCCAAAGGTAGGGTTAACACTATTAGGGTACATGAAATGCTCAAGAAGATCACAACGCGTCGTCTTCGGCATCATGCAAGTTGAAGAACACATTTCCCAAAATTCTCAAAATGATTATATGAAGTTTGGATATATCTTTATCTTTACATAACGCGAAGTGGAGTATATACATACATACCCGAGAATCTAACATATCACTTTTATAACCATTATTCTTTGTGGTCATCAGTTGAGGGTGAAGCATGTATGAACCTGATTGTATTGTTGGTGCTATTGCGACCGATACCGAACCTACCAGTCTGTCAACCCCACCTCTTCACTTCTTGCGAATATTCAGACGCCACCATGAACTGCGTAACCTATTTTACGAACCGAAACATTTGGAAACGGGAATGCTAAAACAGGCCCGAGAATCCCTTGAAGATATTACAAACACATGTCTTTGTACACTCGAAAATATCACTAAATCTTCATTGACCCCAGAATCTTTGGTCTCTGAAGTGAGTGATTTGACCAAGCAGATAGAGCAGTATCGCCGCTTCAAGAACGTCGCTCTTATCTTAGGTGCGGCCACACACGAATACATAGGACAATCTACTAGCCTGGTTGTTATATCATTGACGCTACTTTTGTCTGCTACAATTGTTCACCATTTTTGTCTTCTTGATCGCCGATGGATGTATCTGGACCCAAGCTTCATGCGGAAAGAACACAGTCGGATATCAGATTCGGTTCAGCGCCTGTTGGATATCAAAATTCCTTGGAGTGAAGCTCCCAGATATAATGTACAGATGTTGATATTGAGACTTTCTGCGCAACAGGAAGAAGTTTGCCTCGACATAATCAACCATGGGAGGTTCGGCGAGCTCAAGGAATTGGTTTCAACACTTGACCGATTGAACTGTTGGTCAAGGTTGAGATGGTCTAGTAGGCAGAAAGCAACACTGCGTCGCGGAGTTTGTGATATTACACAGCTACTACAGAGAATAAGCCAGATGTGTAATTGGTCGAGATGGGATGGACTGATGTTTTCGTTACCCTCATCACTGGCGCTCAAACAAAAATCTCGGAAAACAGCTTCAGAGCGGGCGAATTTTCATGTTCAATGGACACAGTTTGACGTCCTTCAGACGATGCGTGATTGGATGGGCCCCGCCACATCGAGCTTTTTAATTGAACATGAGGTGCCAATGGCAATCGTGAATTTAGATCAACATGCTCTATGGTTCATCCAATCTGAACAATATGTGGCATGGAAACATTCCGCACCCGGAACAACCGACAGATTTTTGTGGTGCCTCGGTGGTAGTAAGTACAAAGTTTACAACCATAATGTGTATTTACTAATCTCTGAACTAGTCGGCATGGGAAAGTCCGCTCTGATGTAAGTCTTCAATCCCGAACGCGGCGACGGAGACGTGCATAGCCGTTATGGACGACTGCGGATAGGTAATAGTATGTGGATATCTTTGCTAACCTCGTGATACTCTGTAGGAATATCATAGTTCTCAAGGAACATAAAGAACAGCATGATTATATGATGCAAGAAAGACGGATTCTAGTAAGCATCCACTTTCACCATAATGAGCCGTTTCCAGTCCAGATACTCCTTCGTTCCATACTGCGGCAAATCATCATGCAGGTCAGGATGCCAACAGACCCCATGGCGTCATTGTATGAACAGCTTCGTGTAGGGGATAGGCCTCTGCCCGATGAAAAGACTCTTTACTCATTGATCAGGGCGTACGCTACTGTGCATCCGATATCGTTCTTTCTGGACGGTATTGATGAATGTGATCCCACTCTGATAACCACCATGATAAAATCTCTACAGGAATTGAGCAACACGGTTCGGATCATTTGTTTTTCGCGCAAGACCTCTTGGATTAATCCAGACGTACATCCCACTTTTACCTTTTGGTCTATCAAAACACAAAGATCCGACATCGACTTTTTCCTTGATGCTAAAATGCGTCCACACGTACAGCCAGACACGGAGGCCACCTGGAAGTCGACTCATGAACTGGTTGATCGTGCCGCAAACAATTCATCTGCAGGGTAAGTTGAGCAACACCAAAGGCAAGGATTTTATACTGATCTGGTTTCAACACAAGGTTCTTGTTATTGGCCCACCAACTTGATGGAGTCAAGGACTCCGATTTTCTAGTCGCTTTAAATGAGATTCCTGATCAAGTGTTTTATAGATACGAAGTCACTATTGGTCGGATGAGTCGCAGTCCTCATGGTCAATCTTTACGCACCATTGTTGCTTGGGTCGCTGTACTGGGAGTTATCTCAGTATCCGATGATCTCCCTCATTTAGTGCCAAAGTTGCCAATGTCCAATTTTGAGTCAATCCCGCTTCTCATTGATGACAGTTTCGGTCTCCTTGAATTACACGGCGATCGAATTGAATTTGCCAATGTGGTTGCAAATGCATCTGTGTTGACTTATTTCGATTCGATGTTCCCCCAGTTTGTCACGGATGTTCCGGCTATTCTTTCTGAATTTCCTCCGGACACGAGACCCGCATTCTTCCTTCAACGGTACAATTCCTTTAGAAGAAAACGGGCTGACGTTGCATCTACCTCCCAGTCACGAGCTGGTGCATCGCATCAGTACGAAGCAGAGTTGGCGAGGCGCATTGAAATGCTGCCACTCGCTGACCCGTATGATGGCTACTGACTGGTTGCTTGCTTCTCACTGTATAGCAATGTCCGCTCGTGTGTCCTGTATAGGCCCTGATAGAACATGTATACCCCTACAAATGAGTTCAATGTTTACACTTCTTTTTGGCGCAGTGGTATGCTGGTGCCTCCCAGTCCGTTACCAATGTACGCTGTGAACAGCACCTAATAACATCAAAGCCTCTCTCTCAACATTGATTACAAAGGTTACTCAATGTGGTTACCTGCCGTTTCCCCTTTGGGTTAACCTTGACAGGCCGACAGTGCTGAGCATTACAGTCTGTTCTTATGTAATATTATGAACCACGATCATCCTTTACCAAGAATTACCCATTCCCTTCCGCTTTCACACACAGATACCCGTTACTAGTAGTGTATGTATGACCTACAAAGACATACTTTCATTGTTCAATTCCTCAAAACGAAGGTTCCGAAGTGCTGGTCCTCCGTTCGAAACCGCTCAATAAAAGCGTCCCATTGTTAGAGACGGCTTGAAGTGGAGATCCTGCAGGATCAGAGAATATACTTGTGAAGACAGGATGAGAGAACTGGTAAGGGGAGCGTAGTAAAACAAGAAGATGGTGATGAGGGGCGGACAAGGCGACGTTACGGAGGAATAGTATTACGTGGAACATCGGGAAGTTCTAGGCGGATTGTGGGGTGATATTAGGGAATAGTGAGGCCTAACACATGTGTAGAAGAAAGCTGAACAGAGAAAGGGTTTGGCGGAACGTGTGTGGTAGCGAGTTCACTGTTGTTGGATTGCATGAATATGCAGGTTGCTGGCCACGATGCAAGTCTGACTGACGAGCCGGGCTAACTTTGTTCAATGTGACTAACCCCGCAGGTATGCCTTGCAGGAATATTCAGATTTGGTACCGTTCTGCCTTTCCAGGGACAAACTTGGGATAGCGAGGAGTAATACAGCCCTGGAAAATATGAAGGAACAGAACCTCAACAGGAGTCCAGACACATTATTTTAGGATACGGTCATCAATTAGAATTAAGTAGACATCGAAATACTGGGGTTTGAACCGTTGTTGGTGTCAAATGTGTTGATTAATGGCGCAGGCTGACGAGCAGAAGTGTGGAGTTTAAACTCGGGGTTATGTTAGCTCAAAACCAATAGAGGCGTTGAAGTGTAAATTGCACTAGATTACATTCAATCTGCAAGTCATGACAAGCAGATATAAATGTTTTGCAGTTAGGCCGACAACACACAAATTTGTTGGAATGACGTAACAGTTGAACATACTATATCTGTGGCTTAGAAAGTCTGGGTATATCATAACTTTGGGGTTCCGAGAGAACACCCGCAATATCGTGGTGCTAGCAACCCCTATAGACGCATACAACAAGGCAAAGTAAAACAGAAGTGCCGGGCTGGGATACAGGCACCGTTTCACAAGTCACAAAGTTCCCCCAGGCTAACGGCGACGGATTGGTGACTTCCAACGACAACTTAAAATGAGTTTATACATGTATATTCAAGTTCTGATATATCAAATCCTCATCACCCACCATGTACCATGTAAGCATATGCACACACTACGTAAACATCAATGACCAATCACACCCCCAACGTATTCGTTTCCCTGTTTCATATGATATCAGATCTTCCCACCACCACCGTCTATACTATACACCAAGCCACCTGAGTCTTCTCATGTCGAAACATTCGTGCGTGGTTAATCATAGCGAACTACCTCGTCAATGTACCGTGGGATAGTAAGTCGGCCATTCTGAGGGTTCTTTTCCGCTAAGGACTCCAAGTACGCTAGAGGATTACTATCATAGGCCGCAGGAACTGTCTCTTTCAAGATGCCAGCCAACTTGGAGCTTCCACCGACGAGCGCCTGGAAATGAGTACACGAATCAGGATAAACAAGTGCCACTCGTTGAGCGATTTCTGTGCATACTCTGTGCTGAAGATAACCCAGTTGCACAAATGCTGTTGGAAACCATTCCGCAAACTCACGATAATTATTGGATATCAAGGTCAGAATAGTCCCCATGTACAGTGGGTCCTTAAGACCAAACTCTCCGTTTTCCTCCACAAGAAACGAATCGAGTCTGGCTGCAGTTGACTGGACTTGCTCCTGGAACTGATGGCATGGTACAGACCACAGACTACAGGCCACCTTGGGAACAACCCGGGGCCAGTAGTTGTGAACGTCAACAGCCAGACGCAAAACGTCGGTTTTAGGGATTGATTGCCCCAGTGACAATAGTGCCAGAACAATGGTGTCAAGTAGACTTGTTCTCGCTAAAGCGGTCAAACGAGCAATGTCTTTGTCAATGTCGGGTTGGGCAAACCCCGGGATGTATCGTTCAATCTCAGCCGAGGAGCTAGCACAGCAAAGCTTAAACAGCGTAGCATACATGATACGGTAACTAGAAAGTGAGGTTAAAATAAGGGCCAATCAAGACACACACAAACTCTAGGTTTCTTACCTATTGCCACACATACACTGTAACATTCTAACTATACCAGGCTCATACGTTCTGAGCTTAGGCTGAACAAGAACAGCCCTCAGGAAGATTGATTTAATTCCCGTAGTCTTGGGATGTAGTGCTACCTCCTTCACACCATTCGGTAACGTAGGTGGAGCGTTGTATTTTCGACGGCAAAACCAAATAATTCGTAGGCGGGGGTGTTTCTTTAGCATTACCCGGAAAAACTTATAAAGCGTGTCCGTAGATAAGTCGTCTATCTCGTCGATAATCATATCGACAGCGTTATCGATCAGACAATCTGAAATCAGCTTCTGCAACAGTGGAATGCTGTACGGCGGGAAATCCGATGACTTATCCCACATAGGCAAAGTCTCGGGAGATACCGTGTTTGTGTTGACGCTATTCATCAACCTACGGGCTATATCTGTGTAAATAGCATGCTGAGTAGATTTGCCGCTCAAATGTGTATGGATGAAGGCGACAGGGTTAGACCCATGTTTTTGGAGATAATTGTAGAGGGCGGTTCTAAATCAATATGTTAACTGTGATTTTACGACATGAACAATGAAACATGAACATACGCTACAGTTGATTTCCCACAACCCGCTATCATGACGGTTAGTAACATCCATTAAGCGCACTACCACATCGGCTTGAGACTTACCAACGCCGTGGAAGAAAATTTCCCTGTCGGTGTTATTGTCATTGACAGATGTTATTTCGTCTTGAGCGACAGCTGCGAACTCTCGAGGGGTATATCCCGCTCTGTCTAAGATCAAAACGCCTGGGTCTTCGCTAGAGCTTGTAGAATCCAACATCCTCTTGACGGTAGTCCCGATACTGATCCGGTTTACTGCGCCGGCTGATTCATGCCCCAGTGCCTGCTTCGTGTTTTCGAGAATGGTGATAACCGCTCCCCATGTGTCCTTGGTGAATTGAATAGTGAGTTTCGATCTCCAAGACAGCTTGTCCTCGTCATCTTTGCTTGTTTTGTCGTGGAATGGTGGGTGTAGTTCGGAAACTAGATGGGCGATTCGGTCCAACAAAACGGTGGTGTCGTCTGGCAAACTTGCGTTTACTTGTTTGACGTGGGCAAGGTTCCCCTTCCATTTGGAATATTTGAGTGCGTTGGTGAGCGGCTTTATCTGTGAGAGCAGCACATCCTTCGAGACTCCCCGGTGTTTTCGAAGACTGAGTATCGCTTGGAGCACCTCTCGTTTAAGCGTTTCAATTGTATATGTAATGTCGCTGACGACTTCGTGAGAATGGTGTGCTTTGTGGAGGAATTTCCCAGTCTCTATGGCGAGGTTGGTACCGGCAATTGCAGCCCCAACAGCATCGGCCATGACGGAAGGACAAAAATATGGTGAGAACAAAGTATAGGATAATGATGGCAAAATGAGAGTCCACACAAGCGGAGGCGGTTGTCGTCAAAACGTAAAGTCAGGCAGATAGACGGTGTGACAGTAGTTGAGGGACTCTGAGAGGGGCGACCGACCCAGACATGATATATTATGAGGCGTGAGAAAGAAGCCCCCATTCCCATTATGACCACCCTATTTACAGTGAACAGCAAATATTGAAATAGTGCCTCTAGATGCATCGATGCCCAACACATAACTTCGTGGCCAACTACATGGGTTACCGACTTTCAGGATGACGTCCTTCAAATGCAGAACCCATCATTTCCTTGAAATGTTGGTCGGGCTTCTGAGTTTGTTACATTAGGCAAGAATCCTCGCTAGAGTTGCAACACTATTGCAATGCAACAGCAGGTTGGCTCCGGTTGCATGCAAGGGCTAATACTTGGCAGACAGGAAGAGCCCAACTGAACGGCGAAAATGGCAAACTAAGATACATTCTGATGGAACAAGGAGATTTATTCTGTTACCAAAAGGCTACGGAAAGTGCATAGTACCGAATGTATGGGTATTTGAAGTTCACGATGTGAACTCTCAATGCCCGGACCGGAGGTTCAAGTTAAGGCCTTAGGGGGGCTGACCGATGATAGGATCAGATGTGAGCCAGAACCAGCCAGTGTATATACCACTGTGCAAATATGTATGGATTGAGGATTCAATGCAATTTAGCCCTAAATTGAGGTGACAATGATCCCGAAGGAGAGGTGGACGTGTCGCAGGATTTCGCGGATTCCTTTGTTGGCAAACTAGACATGCCAGCTCATTATGGGGTAGATGCAAGGATATCGTGGTTTCTTTCTCTAAAAGAATTGAACCGTCGCAACAAAACACCAGGTTTTGTATCAGAAGGAAGCCCGCCCAAGCTGGTCTGTACATCAGCCGCAAGGTTAGGGAACAGTATTTTGAAATGAGACAAAACGAATGCATTTGCAACCACGTTGGCAAATTCGATTCGATCGCCGTCTAATTCAAGGAGACCGAAGCTGTCATCAATGAGAAGCGGGATTGACTCAAAATTGGACATTGGCAACTTTGGCACTAAATGTGGGAGGTCATCGGATACTGAGACGACTCCCAGTACAGCGACCCAAGCAACAATGGTGCGTAAAGATTGGCCATGAGGACTATGACCCATCCGACCCATAGTGACTTGGTATCGGAAGAATACTTCATCAGGAATCTCATTTAAAGCGACTAGAAAATCGGAGTCCTTGACCCCATCAAGTTGGTGGACCAATAACAAGAACCTTGTGTCGAAACCAGGTCAGTATAAAATCCTCGTCTTCGGCGTTGCTTAACTTACCCTGCAGATGAATTTTTTTCGGCACGATCAACCAGCTCCTGAGTCGACTTCCAGGTAGACTCCGTGTCCGGCCGTACGCGTGGACGCATTTTACCATCAAGGTAAAACTCGATGTCGGACCTTTGTGTTTTGATAGACCAAAACGTAAAAGTGGGATGTACGTCTGGATTAATCCAAGAGGTCTTGCGCGAAAAACAAATGATCCGAACCGTGTTGCTCAATTCCTGTAGAGATTTTATCATGGTGGTTATCAGAGTGGGATCACATTCATCAATACCGTCCAAAAAGAGCGATATCTGATGTACGGTAGCGTACTCCCTGATCAATGAGTAAAGAGTCCCTTCATCGGGCAGTGGGCTATCCCCTACGCAGAGCTGTTCATACAACAACACCATGGAGTCTGCTGGCATCCTGACCTGCAACATGATTTGGTGCAATATAGAATGTAAAAGTGTCCGGGCAGGAAACGGCTGGTCATGGTGGAAATGAGTAAATACTAGAATCCGTTTTTCCTGCATCATGTAATCATGCTGTTCGGTATTTTCGTTGAGAACTATGATATCCCTACAGGGTATCACCAGGTTAGCAAAGATATGCACATACTATTACCTATCCGCAGTCATCTATAACGGCTATGCACGTCTCCGGCGTCGCGTTCGGTGTTGAAGACTTACATCAGAGCGGACTTTCCCATGCCGACTAGTTCAGAGATTAGTAAATACACATTACAGTTGTAAACTTCGTACTTACTACCACCGAGGCACCACAAAAATCTGTCGGTTGTTCCGGGCGCGGAATGTTTCCATGCCACATATTGTTCGGACTGGATGAACCATAGACCACACTTGCTGTTGGTACTCATCACCATTGGCACAGCATGACGAGTCAAAAAGTTAGATGTGGCGTGACCTATCCAATCACGTATCGTCTGAAGGATTTCAGGCTGTGTCCACTGAACATGAAAATTCGCGCGTTCTGGAGCTGTTTTCAGAGATTTTTGTTTGAGCGCCAGTGATGGGGGCAACGAAAACATCAGTCCGTCCCATTTAGACCAATTACACATCTGGCTTATTCTCTGTAGCAGCAGTGTGATATCAGAAACTCCGCGACGCAAGTTTGCTCTCTGTCTACTCGACCATCTCAATCTTGACCAACCATTCAGTCGGTCAAGTGTTGAAACTAATTCCTTGAGCTCGCCGAACCTCCCATGGCTAACTATATCGAGACAAACTTCTTCTTGTCGTGTAGAGAGTATCACTATCTGGAACTCCGCATCATATCGGGGAAGATCACTCCAAGGAATTTCGATATCCAACAGAGGCCGAATCGAATCTGAAATCCGACTGTGTTCTTTCCGCATGAAGCTTGGATCCAGATACATCCATCGGCGATCAAGAAGACAAAAATGGTGAACAATTGTAGCAGACAAAAGTAGCGTCAATGATATAACAACCAGACTGATGGGTTGTTCTATGTATTCGTGTGTGGCCGTGCCTAAGATAACAGCTATGTTCTTGAATCGGCGATACTGCTCTATCTGCTTGGTCAAATCTCTCACTTCAGAGACCAAAGATTCTGGGGTCAATGAATAATGGGTGATATTTTCCAGTGCATGTAGGCATGTGTTTGTGATATCTTCAAGGGATTCTCGGGCCTGTTTTAGAATTCCCGTTTCGGAATGTTTCTTTTCGTAAAATAGGTTACGCAGTTCATGGTGACGTCTGAATATTCGCAAGAAGTGTAGAGGTGGGGATGAAAGACTGGTAGGTTCAGTATTGGCCGTAATAGCACCAGCAGAACAGCCCAGTTGAGGCGAATCCATCACCAGCAGCTGGTTGAAAAGGAAAAAAAAAGGTTAAATAGTAGGTCAATAGCTTGTCAACGATGAACTCAGATTCATCTTCTAGTCATGTACAAAAAAATGTAGATGTCTTGACAAAGGTCTTTCGAGAATTCACGAACATGCGTTCGTCAATTAGATTTTCGAAATAACGCGCTGTAATTTCCCTTCATGTTGTAACAACAGTTTTCGCGACCCTGGTCCAACGTCTGTGTCAATTCATTTACACTTACATACAAACATGCGCACGTGACCTGATCCCACCCGTCTATAGATACATGCAGATATAAACATGTACATATGAATGTATGTATGTACATACAATCTACATATGTACATACATTAACATCACCCTGATCCGGCAAACATGCGAAAACTACTAAAAGGCTAGGGCTGCGTATAGACAGCAACGAAGCAATGTGCGTATGGCGATAGCGCTTATCTGAATTGGCGCTTCGAACGAGGAGATATTCCTATATGTCAGACAAGACCCTGTAGTTTTAGATCTTCCTAGTTGCGAAGCCCACTGTTCTGTCCCGGAGTAAGGGCCCGTATGCATAGGACTTTAACAGCACCCTCACTCACAATGAATCACAGTAGCAGCAGCTACAATATTTTCGTTGTTTATTTTCTAGGTTCGGATTAGGATTTTATAGGTTGGATCACTGTTAACCAGAGAGCAGTCTCTCCATAGGCTAAGCCGGCTTGAGAGTAAGGCATAAAAAAACGGGTAATGTGAGAATAGCAGGTACGGTTCCTTGTTAACTGGACTATCCCTGTCCCTGGAGTCAGATAAGATAATCACAGCCGCTAGGTCTGTCTACATACATCAAATCTTCTCCCGGACTGTGACTCCTGTGAGAATCATTCATCTTAAGATATGTGTGCTTTCTATAATAGTACTTTCCGTGACACTACCTCACCTTACTGTTTACATTCCTTCTAGGATTACTAGGGTATACAAGGGTGTATGGTGGCAAACAAAACCATCGGCCTTCTGTCATCGGTCTATTGATCATTATCATCACCATACAAGCTAGCTTTACCTAGTACTCTACTATAATATATTGTCCATGTCAACCGGATCACCATTACCTATCTCTTATATACGGTAAACCACGACTCCTTCCACGGTACCCCACAGGCAGTGGCGAACATAATGATGATGATGATGAATATTTATTGTGTTATCTAACGCTCCTGGGCTGACCTTTTCACACCGGCAATCAGCCGACTTGACCCCCTCTTTTACTCCTGAATCGCTTTCCCTCGCGCACCCAGAACTTCCCGCAGGCTGCTGTAGGGCTACGCTCGCTCCAGCTCCCCGTGAAAACAAAAATACAAAAGAAAATCGTAACGAAAGAGAAAACAACTGTATATCTGACTTCGAACCTTCCAAAAGCATGTCAGCCAGTTGCTTGTAAAAAGGGGATCCCGAGTATCGTGCGTTGGTGGGCTGATTTGGGTTGTCTTGAGGTGTCGACAGTCGCTGAATGAGGGGGCGGACGCGGCTTGTCAACGAGGCTGACCTCGAGAAGGGGTAATGGCAACGACGAGCCTTGGAATAAACAAAAAAAAAACAAGGAGAATGTGTTGTGAATGGGATTCCTTATCCCCTCAACGACAGATGGGGCGATTCTGTCTTGAGTGCGATAGGAAAGGTATCTCAAAACCTCAAGGTACCATTCTGAGGGTTTCAAGGAAGAAGGTTGGCAGTGGCTAACAGTTGACCCCTGCTCATATTCCAGGGCTAGGATTGGCAAATAGCAGGTTCTTATGATGTTTCGTAAACCCACCAATCTGTTAACTCGACACAGGTTCAGGACACACGAGATGATTCAATAATATCGCCACTTGTCTACGCGAAGGAATTGGAAAGTTGAAACACGTGCGTAGGCTTTGTACCCAAAGGGAATTCCAGTAAGCTGGACCGGAGATCTTCAACAAAAAGTCTTTAGCAGCCAAGGTCGGAAACTTGACCTCGGGGTAAGTGAAAACCAATGCTTGGGTAACTATGTTAAAAACTCGGGTCGGCCACCATCTCATCAAGAGAAGCCAGGATTGTCGTCAATAGGAAGGTGAAATGATTCAAGTGTGGCTATCGGGGAATCGGGCACCAAATATCTTAACTCACCCGGGACCAATACAACCCCTAGAACAGAAACACAAACTACAATGGCCTGTATAAATGAGAAGAAGTGGTGTTCGCACTGGGCAACTGGTCACTCTCTGTCTCTGTGTTCAACACATACCACTCATCATACTATCTACTAATGGCCGGGTGTTTGAGAACGTAGATAAACGGGTGAATGGGTAATCCCTGGTTAAAGATGGTCGTGGTTTGTGGCATGACGTCAGAATAGGTTATGATGCTTAGCACCCCTGCCGACCTGTCAAAGTTAACCCAAAAGGGAAATGGGAGGTGACCACCTTCAATAACCTTGGTTCTAATCACCCTCAAGATAGAGTCCTTCAGCGTGTCGAGTGGAGATGCCAGTGGACATAGGGTAAATATTGATGTCTAATCTTTTCGAGGACTGGGGAATAAACCATTCATTATCAGTCACCTACACAGTTGTGAGCCAATCATCCCAGGTGCTGTCCTCTGTGACTTGTCACGCGTTACGGTCCTAACGGCTATGGTTAGGGCATTATAATAGAGATGAAAGGACATGAAGTACCAAGTCCCGTGTCTAGCGGTTATTACGAAACTAGCACTCAATAGTGGACCACACTGGATGATTTAGAACTGGTGGTTCACCAGGCGTATTCTACATCCCAATGTTCACCTGCGCACAGGCCATATGGTCAGCCCTGTCAGCCTCCGCCCTGTCTGATGGCTGCTCACTAAGCGTTCGTTCTCACTGTATAGGAGTTGCCTCCTATGTAGTGCCTGATACAACGGCACCAGTAAAAAAGTCCGAAGGTTCCGCTTCTTTTTGCGGCAGTGGTATGCTGAGGTCTCCCAGTCCGTCACGCCCACAATCCCAGAGTCGTTCAATATAATTAAACATGATGGTTTCTCGTTACATGGACAATAATTACATACATATATACAAACTGTCAGATTGTACCCTGTCTGGAGGTCCCGCTTAGGGTTTCTGCCAAGCAGACAATATAACCTTATGATCACTAATATCACATTGGCCGTTAACAAAGACCAAAGGATCCATCTTTTTGGCGCAGTGGTACTAGCATGCCCCCCCATACTTTGGCACAAACCTTGCCACGTAGACAAGATCGGGCAGCCGGGCATAAATATGCAGATTTCTGGCGCAAATACAAAGCAGCCTTCTGTAACAAGTCTTTTGCATGTAACCGACCCCACTAGTGTTCCTTGTAGGAGTATTCAGGGCTAGCGCCGTTCTGTATGTCCATAAACCAACACAGACTAGCGAGGAATGCATCGGCACTTTCAGGCATACAAGCTTATGTCCAAGCCAAATAGCAGATTGATGGAGGCAGACCTAGGACAAGGGAAATTCTATGCAGCTAAGACCAAGTATCTTCACAGGAGGCGGCTGAGCATTCAAGAATTCAGGATTGGCAGTACTTGGTATAGCCGAACAAATGGTGTGATGAGGATCAAGGCAAAGTGACATCGGTGGTCGACCAACGCATGATATATGGTAAAGCGTGAGTAAGCAGCCTCATCACAGTACCTCGTTTAGAGGTGCAGCGCTGCATTGATGCCCAACATATAAATTCACTACCCATCCCTTGGGTCGCCAACCCTCGGGATGAGATCCTGGTGATGGAAAGCCAACATCGCCTACAGATAGAAGCGTGTTAGACGAACTTTCTACTTTGGGTATAAATAATTATTGTAAACTCTACAAACTGTTGTCATGGAACGTTATATCAAGTTCGGCTGCATGCAAAGGGTTGGATCGGGACAAGAGCAAGATGCCGAATCAAACTGCGGAGGCTACGGACGGCAAAAACAGCCACCTGAATAAAAAAGACACTTTTTGTAGGGAATTAATCAAAAATTTAAGTGGCATTTCATCAACTACGTATGTATGTATATGCCTAGGAAAGGGCCAATGATCAACTCTATTATCTTATCACGTACAGGGGATCTGAACCTTGGGGCAATCCTATCGATCAATCTAAACAGTATCAAGATAGAGCATGACCAATAAATATACCCGCTGTATCACAAGCTGAACCACTGCTCGCCGTGCATGCAAGGCAATCCAACATAATTAAGGTAAAAGAAGGAATAAAGCAGAGGTGGGATGTCAATGCATTTCGCCAACTTTGCTTTGCACTAACGCGGTACACTGGCTCACGACTGGGGTGGGTGCAACGTCATCCCGTTTTCTTCTAAAGGAATTGTACCGTTGAAGTAAGAATGCGGGTCTCGTGTCCGGAGGATATTCAGAAAGGGTAGCCGGAATATCCGTGACAAACTCAGGGAACATCGAGTCGAAATAAGTCAAAGCAAATGCATTTGCAACCAGATTGGAAAATTCGATGCGGTCACCAGCAAGGCTGAGAAGGCCGAGACTGTCATCGATCACTGGTTGAAATGACTCGAGAGCAGAGGCGTGCAGTTTGGGTACTATATATGGGAGGTCGTCCGGTACCGAAACAACTCCCAGAATACCTACCCAGGCGATAATGGTCCGTAGAGATTGGCCGTGAGCGGTTTCCCTTATGCGACCCATTGTGTAACGATATCGATCAAATACTCGCTCGGGGATCTCATCTAACGCAGGGAGAATTTGGGGGCCTTTAACCCCATCCAGTTGAGCCGCCAGCAATAAGAACCTAGAATGTGAAAGCTGTCAGCGGAGTTTCTTTTTCCTCGGTGTTGCAAAACCCACCCTCCTTGAGAATTCCTTTTAGCTCGGCTGACCAGTTCCTGGGTCAACTTCCATGTTGATTCGGTGTCTGGTCGTTCACGCCAACCGAATTTGAAATCTAGAAAGAACTCCATATCAGATGTTTGTGTCTCAATGGACCAAAAGGTGAAGCAGGGATATGCCTTCTGGTTTATCCACGAAGTCTTGCGTGAAAAGCAAATAATCCTAATGGTGTTGCTCATTCTAAGCAGGGACTTGATGATGGCGTTTGTCTGAGTAGGATCACACTCATCGAGTCCGTCGAAGAAGAAAGATATCTGATAGGCCGAAGTGTATTCACTGAGGAGTGAGTAGAGAACCCCGTCGTCGGGTACTGTTCTACCCTCGCAGAGCTGACCATGTAGCGACACCAGAAGATCTGTGGGCATCCTGACCTGCTTTATGATCTGGTGCAACATCGATCGTAAAAGTGACAGCTCATCTTCTGGTCTAAGATAATGAAAGTGGGCCCAGACCCGAATCGGCCATTCTTGGAGCATGTGCTCTTGGTATTTGGTAGAACCATGACGTAAAACTTGGTTCCTGCGGATGATCGCTTCGTTAGCAGAGCTTCCCAGGCAACATCGGCGTCTTTTTTGGTACGGCTGTTCATGGCGCCGATACACATAGCTAGCATGGCATTCATTATTGAAGACTTACATCAAAACAGACTTCCCCATACCGACTATTATAAGAGTTAGTGTGTGCAGTTTTAATTCGCTTTTATGGTACTTACTCCCGCCCAAGCACCATAAAAATCTGTCGTTTGTTCCAGGCGCCGAACGCTCCCATGTGTTGTATTGCTCAGATTGCACGAACCATAGACCGGAGCTACTGGCATTAGCAACAAAGGGCGGCTTAGCAGAACCGGCCGAAAAGTCATATGAATTGGGGCCCACGCAACGAAGCAGCTCCTCAATGACGTCAGGGTGCGTCCATCCAACATGAAAATCCGCCCGTTCCGAGGCTTTTTTCAAGGATTTTTGTTTGAGAGACAGCGATGGGGGCAACGGCAACATCAGTCCCTCCCACCTCACCCAATTGCATAGTCGACTGATTTTCTGCACCAAATTTGCAATATCGTGGACTCCGCGACGCAAGCTTTCATCCTGTCGTCTAGACCACTTCAATCGCGTCCAATAGTTAAGTCTATCCAGTGCCGAAACTAATTCGGTGAGCTCAGTAAACCTTCCATGGCCAATTATGTCGAGACAGGCATTTTCCTGTCGCGCAGTTAAAAAAAGAGCCCGATCAAGGGCATGATGTCGAGGAAATTCTTCCCAAAACACATTGATGCTTAACAAATGTTGGACTGAATCTGATATCCTAGTGTGTTCCTGTCGGACTGATTTCGTACTGAGGTACATCCATCGACGGTCCAAAAGACAAAGATGGTGAACGATTGTAGCAGACAAGAGTAGTGTCAACCCCAGAATGGCCAGGCTCGTTTCTTTTCCTACGCGTTCGTGGGTCGCCGCTCCTAGGATAACGGCAACATTTCTAAAACGGCGGTACTGCTCTATTTGCTTCAACAGGTTTTTCACTTCAGGATCTGAAGATTTCGAAAACAAAGAAAATTTAGTAAAATTATCAAGCGCGCGTAGACAGGCGTCTGTAGTTCCCTCGAGCGACTCTCGAGCCTGTTTTATAATCCCCGTTTCTGAATGTTGACCTGCGTGGAAAACCTTTTGGAATTCATGACGGCGTCTAAAAATTCGCAAGAAGTGCAAAGGCGGTGATGATAAACTGGCAGGTTGAGTCGTAACCGCGATATCGCCAGCATCATCATCGAATTCATAAACCTCCATCGCCTGCAGCTAGTTGGCAAGAAAATTAGTGGTTAAAATAGTGCGTCAAGGGATCAACAGTTACAAATGTGTATTCACCTTCTAGCGATGCGCACAGCAATATAGTCGTCTTATTCTTAAAGCTCTATCTAAACGAGGTATTCTGGCAGGAATTTATATGATTTATTGCCATCTCATAAACTAAATAATGCGGATAACAAAGTCATATTCGTGCAAGGTCTCCCGTCAAGTCAAACGTCTTCCTTTGTTCTTCCTACGTACATACGTCCGTGGTCCGACCAATCACCATCGAATTTAGCCAGGTTGAATAAAGCATCTTCGGCTTGACTGTAGGCTAAGCCTGCATCAGAGTAATGAATTAAAAAAAATGCATGTATATGTGTATGTATGTATGTATGTACAGTTGTACATATGTACATATGTACATACATATATACAGTAAATGAGCTAATTGTTGGAGAAATCAGTCACGTAAAGAAGTCGGGAGAACCTATGAATCGCCTCCCTCTATTTCTCTATCTAATGGTCGTTTTAGTACTATATATATATATGGTCAGAGAGGTTCCTAAACCTCTCTATTTGGACCCTCACCCCCGTGGGGTGAGTGTTCATTCAATGCTATCACATGGGAGGCTGAAGTCTACTGCCCGTTTGCTCCGCAAACGGCACCGACGAGAACACACCGACAGGCACACACCGACGGACGAGGACCTGTAACCCCAAATCTCTGACACTAATACAAGCGCTGGACGAGGGTCGCGAAAATATATGTCACAGGATGTATGGAAATTACAGCGCGTCAACTTCAGCATCATACAATTCCAGAGCGCATTTGCATGAATCCTCCAAACGATACATGAATATATATGTTTTTGCGCACGCGTAACGCGAAGGTCAACATATATAATTAGTGGATAAGTTATTCCGTGTTCTGTTCAACCATTATTTTCTCAACAGCCAGCCGAAAACGATGGATTTTTGTGAGTCCGATGGTTCTACTGGGGATCCGACGACGAAGACTCCACCTGCCAGCTTATCCCCCCCGCCTTTGCGCTTCTTGCGAATATTCAGACGCCGCCATCAAATCCACACTGTTTTTCATACGCCCCAACACTCAGAGGTGGGAACTTTAAAACACGCCCGAGAATCACTCGAGGTGACTACCGACGCATGCCTACGCGCTCTTGACAGGATTACCAAAACTTCAATTACTCCAGAATCTTCGGTTCCTGAAGTAAGAGATCTGTTGGAGCAAATAGAACAGTATCGCCGTTTTAGGAATGTTGCCATTATTCTAGGCGCGGCCACTCACGAATACGTGGGGGAAGCAACTAGCCTTGTCGTTCTATCATTGACTTTACTTTTGTCTTCCACAATCGTTCATCATCTTTGTCTTCTCGACCGTCGATGGATGAATCTCAGCGCGAAAGAGGTACGACAGGAGCACAGTAGGATTTCAGATTTGGTCCAACAGCTGTTAAGCATCAAGGTGCTTTGGAGCCAGTTTCCTCGACACAATGTAGAACACCGGGCCCTCCAAATTTGTGCGCAGCAGAGCGAGCTTTGCCTTAGCATAGTTCGCCATACGAGATCCGGCAAACTCAATGATTTGATTTCTACACTTGACAAACTCAACTATTGGACCCACTTGAAGTGGTCGAGTCGACAGGACGCAAGCCTGCGTCGGGGGATTAGCGATATTACACAGCTACTGCACAAAGTCAGTCAGTTATGCAATTGGGCGAAGTGGGATGGGCTTATGTTTGCGTTGCCTCAATCACTGGCTATCAGACAGAAGTCCCTGAAAACGGCACCAGAGCGAGCAAATCTCCACGTCCAATGGGCTCTCCCTGACGTCATCGAAAAGATTCGTGACTGGGTACGCCCATCCACTTACGACTTCACATTGAACCATGCCGCACCAACCTTTGGTAGAGATCGTGAAAACTCTGGGCTCTGGTTCATCGAATCTGAACAATATACTGCATGGAAACATTCTGCACCCGGATCAAATGAAAGATTTTTATGGTGTCTGGGTGGGAGTAAGTACTGTACATATCACACAAATCGGCATGCACTGACCTCTAAGCTAGTCGGTATGGGTAAATCTGTTTTGATGTAAGTGTGCATAACCAAATGTTGCGTTGGCGGTGAAGGTAGCCACCATGGACAACAAGACACAGTCTAAGGGCAACACCATGTATGTAGCTATTCTAAACTGACGATAATTTATAGGGATATAATACTCGATCATGAGCGCCTCAAATATACAGACCACATGCTCCAGGAACGACCGATTAAAGTCTCTATTCACTTCCATTACGAACTACCCTTTCCTACCCAGGGACTTTTATCTGCAATGTTACAGCAGGTCATGCAACAAGTCAGAATTCCCACAGATCTTATGGTATCTTTGTATGAGCAGCTTTGCGTGGGCGACACCCCACTGCCTGATGAAGCGATTCTTTACTCAATTCTCGCCGAGTATACCTCAGAATACCAGATATCTTTCTTTCTCGACGGAATCGATGAGTGTGATCCTACTCAGGCAAACGCCATCATCAATTCTCTGCTCAAAATGAGCAACACAGTCCGGATTATTTGCTTTTCTCGTAAAACTTCTTGGATAAATCAGGAGTTATACCCAAATTTCATATTTTGGCCTATCGAGACAAATAAATACGACCTGGAGATTTTACTTGATGTCAAATTTGGTTGGCGGGTACGACCAGACACTGAGTCCACATGGAAGTCTGCCCGGGAATTGGTTGCTCGAGCAGTAGAGAATTATAGGGAAGGGTAGGTCATTGTAAGGTTGGAGGCAATCAGCTTTTGCTGACATAATTTCTACTACAGATTCTTGTTGCTCGCCGTACAACTTGATGGGTGCGGGGGCCCCGCTACTCTAGCTACTCTAACCGAGATCCCTGATAAAGCATTTGATCGATATAAAGACACCGTCTCTCGCATGAATGAAACCACCTACGGTCAATCTTTACGCACTATCATTGCTTGGGTTGCTGTACTGGGGGCTATCTCGGTAACAGATGACCTTCCATATCTGGTACCGGAACTGCCCACGTCTGCTTTTAATTCAATCCCGCTTCTTGTTGATGACAGTCTTGGTCTTCTTCAACTAGACGGTGCCCGAATAGAGTTTGCCAATCTGGTTGCAAAGGCATTCTTTTTGACCTATTTCGAGACTTTTTTCCCGGATTTTGCCACTGATGCCCGAGCCAGTTTGTCTGGATTCCCTCCGGACACAAAGCCTGGACTTTTGCTTCAACACCTAAATGCTTTTAACAAAGGCAAGGATTGTATCACATCTACTCCACACTCATGAACTGCCGCATTTCTATTATTACTCACATGCGGGCTCAGCCTATAGAGAGACTGTTCTCTGGTAAAAAGTGGCCCGACCTATAACCTCCGCGAAGCCTAGCTCCTGGAAACTACCTGTAGGACACCGCACCGGCACCAAGTCTATCTCCTCGTCTAACTCCACTTCACCTTCGCTCATCCACCGCTTCATGCCAAAGCCTGTCTCCTTGGCAAAGTTTAACGATGCCACTTTACTTAACTTCTCCTGGAATAGACCCTCTAAAGATAGGGCTGTCACGCCCATCTTCAGAGCGGCTTCCTTCCTCCAGAGAGTGATTAGAGACAAGGTTTCTCAATGTGGTCACCCACCATTTCCCTTGTAGGTCAACTTTGGCAGATTGGCAGGGGTTACTAATCGGCAAACCTTAAATGGACCAGAGACTTCACGTCTCTGGTTGTGTATAGTGTTGGTATCCCATCATAGATGTATCTACAAATGATAAATTAATGGAGCCGGCGTGCATTTTATGCATACATTTACATACGTATGTACATTTGTTTTTATTCATTACCCTCATGCAGGCTATGTACGAGCATACATATAAGCCGATTGTATATTAGGGTTACGTGTGTTCCTTACTGTAGAGTTATGGAACTGTATGTAACAGATAACTTGATTATGTTGTATTAAGGATTAAGCAGGGTAAGACATACACATAAACTATATAAACATTGCCAACCAACAACAACCACTTATTGGTAGTTGCCCCTGCACTGACGTCACTAAAGGCTGACAAGAGTTCAAGATCGGGCGTGCACAGTGCGAAAACTTCTTTCTCTTTTCATATTTAACCCACATTAACCCTACCGTGTTGCCCCGAGTCCACGGCCGCAATTGCCTTCGTGACCTCGCCGCCCGCCACTTTGCTCAAGTCTTGGACAGCTACACCGCGCTCTGGGACGACGCCGAAGCCCACCCCGCCGGCAGAGCTTTTGCCAAATCAGTTACGGAGTCCTTCTCAGCCCATCTTAGCAAAGTCTTCAATGCCCACGTCGCTGGTGGCCCCGGTTTGCCCTCGGCCGACAAACCCATCAAGACCACCCACAAGCCCACCGCCACCCCCGACCAACCCTCCACTGCCAAGATCTCCGCTAACAAGCCAACTTCCTTCACCGCCATCCAATCTGCCCAACGCAACGCTTAGAAGCAGGCCAGCTGAGCAACTAAAGCCGCCGTGACTCAGGGCCAGACCGTCAACTTCTCTTCGAGAGCCACCCCCGTTATCAAAGGATGGATGACAATAGCCAGCACCCCGGTCGGCTGATCAAAGTTAACCCAAAAGGGAAATGGGAAGTAACCACAGTCTTGTTCAGATTTGTTGAGTGTAGTCAACCCCGCTAGTCAGTGTCTTTTGTAGAATCATTCAGGGTTGGTGTCGTTCTGTCTTTCACTGAATGAACACAGAATGACGAGAAGTAATACCACCGCCCTGCATATATTTGAGAGCGTAACCTTGCAATCAGCCCCCTTGAATTCTTCGTCTTCACGCTCATCAAGGAAGATTGGGTGGCTATCGAGTTACAGGATCTCAAACGGCCATTCATGCTATGTGAATTGTATGGACTCATTACAGTAGATGCAAGGCGTAAAGCCAAACATGTGTTGGGGAAATAGCAACACGGGCGTCGAAGCGGGGTGTATACTACATCGTTTTTACGATTGGCGGTAACATGATACTATTGCTCGTGAGAAGAGTAAGACAAAATACCTACCGGTCAAGGCTGACATTCTGAAATGTTTATTCATAGCTCGACTTCGGCGCTTCGGCTGAGTTGGTTTCTTCCAACGCTGCGCTGGCAAAACTGCATGCTCTCTACCGTTGATCCCGCAAGCCCTCTCACCACCCTTCTATGTAGTATTTCCTCGTGTAGTCAGACTGACATAAGCAAGCATGTCGACAACGCATGGCTGCATGATGCGGTACACCATTAGCTTGAAAAGGCGGGGCATATTATGACTTAGGAATCCAGAGATAACTGGTTCTATATTGAAGCACTTGTGAAGCGAGGGGACTCTCTAAACAAGGCCCGGTATTATAACGGCCCTTGCTTGAAAGACATGGAGAGTTTTACAAAGGTCGGAATTTCCGGCTTATCAGAGTGACTAGTTGATGTTGTGTCATGGCCACTTGGAAATTTTCTAGCTTTATCCCCATTCTGATTTGTCACATCCCATCACCATAACACTTTTATGCATTTGCAGACAAATTGTGGCAATCGATCGCCGCCCATGATATTGTCATGTAAACTACCGCATCTCGCTCTAACAAACCGCTCTGCTAGCGCCCCCCCACCCCCCACCCGTCTATTCTACGAACTAACTAGCCTGATGTTCCCTTTATCAACCCAACCGCAGTTGACCCACCATCTGATACTGCCTCGCCTAAGAACCTTGAATAGGAAGCCCGGGAATACTGGGGTTTCTTTCCCGCCAATGACAGCATGTATTGCAAACAGTCACTATCGTAGGCTGCAGGCACGCTCTCTTTCAATATCGCATCGAAGTCGGCGCTACCAGTGACGAAGTTCTGGAAATGATTACACGAATCAGGAAAAACAAGTGCCACCTGCTGGGCGAGCTCGGTGCAATAACGAGTTTTAAGATACCCCCTGTTCACAAATGCCTTTGCAAACAGTGTGGCAAACTGGTGGTACTTCGTAGACATAAAGGCTAGAATGAATCCGACCAAACGAGGGTCTTTGAGACCAAAATGTTCATTGTTGTCCACAAGAAAGTCGTCAAGATTAGTGGTTGTCAACCGGATTTGTTCCCGAAATTCGGTAGATGGTACGTCTGAGAGGCTACAGGCTGGTTTTTGCGTAGCATTTGGCCAATAGTTATGAACATCGATAGCCAAGCGCAAAACCAGGGTTTTCGGTACCGATTGTTCGAGTGATACCAGTACCAAGACAATGAGGTCAAGGAGGCTCGAATTGGCTAGAGTGGCAAGTCTTTGCCGTGTTTCCCTAGGGCACTCCCTGCAGAACTCCGGAGTTGTGAGGTACCGTTCAATTTCGAGGCAAGAACTGGTACAACAGAGCTTAAATAGCACAGCATACATTATGCGGTAGCTAGATACATAGGTCAGAAATAAGATAAAAACGTAAAATGACTAATGTTCGGGTGTTCTTACCTGTCGCCACAGCATGTCTTCAAAAACGTTAGTATGCCAGACTGGTACTTTGCCAAATCCGCATTGACAGAAACAGATTGATGGAAAATCCACTCCACTGCCTTGTCGGTTGGGATTATTTGCGAGGTTGCAACACTGGACGGCTGGCCAGGAAGTTTCGTCTCATTTTCTCGTCGGAACCATAACAGTCGCAGGCGGGGATGTCGTTTTAACATATGCTGACAAAACTGATACAACTCATCTGAAGGGCATTCTGATACTTCATCCACAATCAAGTCGACTGCGGCATCGACTAGACAATCAGAAATCATATTTTTCAAAAATGGAATGCTATATGGCGGGGATGGCGGTGATGTTTTTGAAAGTTGAAGGGTTTCTTGAGATACTGTGGTTGTGTGGATCACGTGGGGGTCGAGGTTTGTTATCAGCTGGTGTGCCATATGAGTGAAAGTATCGTGTAGAGTTGAAAGGCGTGGTAGGTGGGTGTGTATCAAGATGACGCGCCTGGACCCTGTTTCTTCGAGATAATTGCGGAGGGCGATTCTATATCTACATGTTAATGGAGTTCGAATGATCTGATCTACACAACAAGTGAGAACATACGCAACAGTAGATTTCCCACTGCCAGCTGCCATAACTGTTAGTAAGATCCATTGAACCAACCATGCACGTCGCCCTGAAACTTACCAACGCCGACAAACAAAAACTGTCTTTCGTGAGGCTTGACCTCGAGCACACTTATTTGGTCTCCAACAGCATTTTCATAGTCTTTTGGGGCAAATCCTGCTCTTCGCAAGATCAAAGCACCCGGGTCTTCCGAGGGTTTTATGGAAAGTAAGCCTGTCCTGATAGTGGTGCCAAAGGCGAATCTTTTTTTGGCAGCTTCCACTTCATATTCCAACGCCTGTTTAACGTTCGCGAGAATCCCAATAACCGCCATCCATCTTTCCACTGTGAATTGGATAGCAATTCTGGATTTCAACGGCAGGCTGTCCCTACCATTTCTTGTGAGGTTGTCGTGATATGGAGGGTGTATTTCCGAGACGAGGTAGGCGATCCGATCTAGCAAAGCGGTGTTGTCGTCGGGTAATTTCTCGTTTGCCAATCTGGCGGCACCAAGATCCCCGGGCCATTTGGAATATCTGAGTGCATCGATTAAAACCGCTGTTTGTGAATGGAGAAGACTTGTGGATATTCCCCGGTGCCCTCTAAGGTTGAGTATTTGTCTGAAAACTTCTTCCTTTCGGCCTTGAATGGCTTGGGTGATTGTGGTCCAAGTTTCGTGGTAGCGGTACAGTTTCAAAAAGAAATTTCCTAACTCTAGGAGGAACTTTGTCCCAGCAACAGCGGCTCCAGCAGCATCGGCCATTGCAAGTGCGCAAGCCTACGTCCAAAACAAAGTGTGGGGTGAAAAAGACACGCGGGGGACAAAGGAGAATTCCGTACAGCCAAGAGCAAAGTATCTTCAAAGGAGGAGGCTCGAACAATCAAGATTTGAGTTGACATGTACTTGATGTAAACGAGTCGACGATGCGATAAAAGTCAAGGAAAAGTGGCAACAGTGCTTAACCAAGGTATGATATGTGATGAAGCGGAGGTAAGCAGCGTCATCATGGCAAGTTCTTGAATGATGTATGGATGTATTGGTGCCCAACATACAAAACTACTACCAACACCTTGGGTCACCGACGCTGATGATTAAATCCTGGCGATCCAAAACCCAACATCGCTTGTAAATAAAAGAGTGGCCGAGAAACTGTATATGTTGGGTAGAAATCCTCATGGTAAACTAAATCAAGTAATGTCACGGAACTGCATATCGGTTCCGGCTGCATGCAAGGGATGGTGTTGGGCTAAGATCAGGATGCCCAATCGAACTGCGGAGACAACAGACAACATACATGGTCACCCGGATAACGATGCCATATTTTTGTAGAGAATGGATGAGAGGTATGGGTGGAATTAGTATATTGAGTGTTGGCGTATGAACCGTGAACACGGACATGCCATGCATGAGATTTAGAACTTAGGTCAATCCAAAGAGTGTCAAATTGAAAGATGAAAAAAAAAAAACACGATACCGAAGTGTGACAATTGACCCCTGCAAGGACAGAAATGGGCAAAGGACGGGATGGGATGTGACAGACTGGGAGGCATCATTATACCACTGTGCCAAAAAAAAAACAAGTGGGGCCTTTGGACTTTTGATAGGCATGTACATACATATGTGCATGCAAACATGTTCTATCATGGCCTATATAGGACGCACAACCGGGCGTTTCTATACAGTGGGAAGCGAGCGACGAGTGAGAAACGATCATACGGCCTAATGGCTGACAGGATTTCAATGCATCTCGCCAAATTGGCGTTGTGCTGGCGCGATACGCCATCTCATGACGGGGGTGTGGATGCAGTGTCATCCTTCTTCCTTCTAAAGGAAGTGTACCGTTGAAGTAAGAATGCGGGTCTCGTGTCCGGAGGATATTCAGAAAGACTAGCCGGGACATCCGTGACAAAGTCAGGGAACATCGAATCGAAATAAGTCAAAACAAATGCTTTTGCGACCAGATTGGAAAATTCGATGCGGTCACCATCAAGTCGGAGGAGGCCGAGACTGTCATCGATCACTGGTTGCAATGACTCGAGAGCAGGGGTGTGTAGTTCGGGTACTAGATATGGGAGGTCATCCGGTACAGAAACAACTCCCAGTATACCTACCCAGGCGATAATGGTCTGTAGAGGCTGGCCATGTGCGGTTTCGCGTATGCGACCCATTGTGTCATGATATCTATCAAATACTCGCTCGGGGATCTCATCTAACGCAGGGAGAATTTGGGGGCCTTTAACACCATCCAGTTGAGCCGCCAACAATAAGAACCTAGAATGTGAAAGCTGTCAGTGAAAGCTCTTTGTCCTCATTGTTCAAAGACCCACCCTCCTGGTAAATTCCTTTTAGCTCGGTTGACTAGTTGCTGGGTCAGCCTCCATGTTGATTCGGTGTCTGGTCGTTCACGCCAACCGAGTTTGAAATCTAGAAAGAACTCCATATCAGATGTTTGTGTCTCAATGGACCAAAAGGTAAAGCCGGGATATGCCTCCTGGTTTATCCACGAAGTCTTGCGCGAAAAGCAAATAATTCGAATGGTGTCGCTCATTTTAAGCAGAGACTTAATGATGGTGTTTGCCTGAGCAGGACCACACTCATCAAGCCCGTCGAAGAAGAAAGATATCTGGTAGGCCGAGGCGTATTCACTGAGGAGTGAGTAAAGAACTCCCTCGTCGGGTACTGTTCTACCCTCGCGGGGTTGACCATATAGCGATGCCAGAAGATCTGTGGGCATCCTGATCTGGCTTATGATCTGGTGCAACATTGAACGTAAAAGTGACAACTCATTTTCTGGGTTGCGATCATGAAAGTGAGCCCAGACTCGAATCGGCCGTTCCTGGAGCATGTACTCGTCGTCTTTGATAGAGCTATGACGCAAAACTAGGTCCCTACACGTTATCGCCTCGTTAGCAAAGCCTCCCAGACAACATCGGCTTCCTGTTTTGTGCTGCTGTTCATGGCGGATATATATGCAGTCAACACAGCATTCATGATTGAAGACTTACATCAAAACGGACTTTCCCATACCGACTATCATAAATGTTAGTGTGTGCATCTTCAATTCGCGTTTATGGTACTTACTTCCGCCCAAGCACCACAAAAACCTGTCGTTTGTTCCAGGCGCAGAACATTTCCATGTGTTGTATTGTTCAGATTGCACGAACCATAGACCGGAGTGACTAGCCTCAGCAACATAGCGCGGCTGAGCAGCACCGGTCGAAAAGTCATATGAATCGGGGCCCACGCAATGAAGCATCTCCTCAATGACGTCAGGGTGTGTCCATTGAAGATGAAAATTCGCTCGCTCCGAGGCTTTTTTCAGGGACTTTTGTTTGAGGGCTAGTGATGGGGGCAACGGCAACATCAGTCCCTCCCACCTCACCCAATTACATAGTTGACTGATTTTCTGCGCCAAATTAGTGATATCGTGGACTCCCCGACGCAAGCTTTCATCCTGTCGTCTGGACCACTTCAATCTCGTCCAATAGTTAAGTCTATCGAGTGCCGAAACTAATTCGGCGAGTTCAGTGAACCTCCCATGGCCAATTATGTTGAGACAGGCATTTTCCTGTCGTGCAGTTAAAAAGAGAGCCCGATCAACTACGTGATGTCGGGGAAATTCTTCCCAAAACACATTGATGCTCAACAACTGTTGGACTGAATCTGAAATTCTAGAGTGTTCCTGTCGTACAGATTTCGTGCTGACGTACATCCATTGACGATCCAGAAGACAAAGATGATGAACGATTGTAGCAGACAAAAGTAGTGTCAATCCCAGAATGGCCAGGCTCGTTTCTTTTCCGACGCGTTCGTGGGTCGCCGCGCCTAGAATAACAGCAACATTTCTAAAACGGTGGTACTGCTCTATTTGCTTCAACAGGTTTTTCACTTCAGAATCTGAAGATTTCGAAAACAAGGAAAATTTGGTAAAATTATCAAGAGCGTGTAGACAAGCGTCTGTAGTTCCCTCGAGCGACTCTCGAGCCTGTTTTATAATCCCCGTTTCTGAATGTTGACCCGCGTGGAAAACCTTTTGGAGTTCATGACGCCGTCTGAAAATTCGCAAGAAATGCAAAGGAGGTGATGATAAACTGGCAGGTTGAGCGGTAGCCGCCATATCACCAGCATCATTATCGAATTCATAAACCTCCATCACCTGCAGCTAGTTGGCAAGAAAATTAGTGGTTAAAATAGTGGGTCAATGGATCAGCAGTTATAAACATGTATTTACCTTCTAGCGATGTACACAGCAATATAGACCTCTTGACAAAAGTTTGTCGAAAATTCAAGAGCATGTGTTCGTCAATTTTAGGACGCTGAAAATAACGCGCCATAATTTCACTCCATGTTGTAACAACGGTTTTCGCGACCCTGGTCCAACGTCTGTGTCAATTCATTTACACTTACAGACATGCGCACGTGACCTGATCCCGCTGTAGATGCATGCAGATGTAAACATGTATTTTTTTTGTCGCATTACTCTCATGCCAGCCAAAGCCTATTGACGGACTGGGATGTATCAGCATACCACTGCGCCAAAAGAATTGGTACCTTTGGACTTTGTTAGCGGGGGAACCTTTTATCATGGTCTATATAGGGTGCCATTCCTATACAGTTGTCGAGTGAGAAGCGAACACTTGGTGCCATAGCCATCAGACAGGGCAAAGGCTGACACCTATGGAGAGATTGTTATTCATGGTAACAATAGCCTAAATCAAGAACACAACTAAAAAGGAAACTCGTAACTCATCATCACCCTCTCTTTCTCCCCATCTTCTCCCCTTCTTTTTCCTCTTACGCCGCCAACGAAAGCTTCTTCAACTTCTCCCGCACCTCGTAGACCGCCCTCAGGGCACCCACTTCCGTCCATTCTTCCTCCGAACCACGCACCCGCACCCTTTCCGTTTCGTCATCCAAGATTCGACCCCTCTCCTCGATCCACTGCTTCGTTCCAAAACCTGTACCTCGAGTGAAAATAGCCTCCTTGCCCTTGCTACTTTGGAATAAGACCTCAAGCCGAGGGAGCTGGGTTCCCATTCACATGAAGGCCCTTTCCTCACCGACTTAAACCTAGGACACTCGAACAGACGGCATCATCCCTTTTCCTCGCATTCCCCAGGAAAGGTAGGTAGTAGCCTCTCCCCAGCTTCAATTGAAAATAGGCTGAGCTGAGCGCCTTGGGACCATTTGGCCGGTTGCCTTTGGTGCCCAGCTTTGGCCGGGTCCGCACTACTGCGGAGTAGTGCTTGCCGACAGCTCCTTGCCAATTTCCGCCGAGTAGGGCATCCCACTCCTTGATGCTGTGTTCCCTCACCAAAGGCTTTACATGGCTTAAAGAGGTAGAGCCCCTCGCTGGTGGTGTTTATAATAAGGCATCTTTGGCCACCAAATCCACCTTCCCGTTCCCTTTGACGCCACTGTGCCCCGGACACCACATAATTGTGATGTCCTTGATTTGTAGCGATCTTAGTACTTGAGAGAAGTAATTGATGCCGCGGAATCTTTGAATCGCAGCTTGCGAATCGACAAAAATGAATTTGTTGCCTTGTGTGGTTTGTAAAAATCGAACTGCTTGGATGATTGCCCAGCATTCACAATCGGCAATCTCCGCATGGCTTCCCAAGGCATTGCTAGCGGTCATGCCTGAGTTGCGATGGAAGAAAGCCCACGAGCTTGTCACTTTCCTTGGAACCGTAGTTGTCGTCAATAGGAAGGTGGAATGATTCAAGTGTGGCTGTCGCAAAGTCGGGCACCAAATATCTTAACCCCCCAGGGACCAATGCAACCCCCAGAGCAGAAACACAGATTACGATGGTCTGTAAGAATGAGAAGAAGTGGTGTTCGCTCTGGGTAACTGGCAACTGTATGTCTCTGTTTTCAACACATATCACTCATCATACTATCTACTAATGGCCGGGTGTTTGAGAACGTAGATAAGCGGGTGAATGGGTAATCCCTGGTTAAAGATGGTCGTGGTTTGTGGCATGACGTCAGAATAGGTTATGATGCTTAGCACCCCTGCCGACCTGTCAAAGTTAACCCAAACGGGAAATGGGAGGTGACCACCTTTAATAACCTTGGTTCTAATCACCCTCAAGATAGAGTCCTTCAGGGTGTCGAGTGGAGATGTCAGTGGACATAGGGTAAATATTGATGTCTAATCTTTGCGAGGACTGGGGAATAGACCATTCATTATCAGTCACCTACACAGTTGTGAGCCAATCATCCCACGTGCTGTCCTCTGTGATTTATAACGCGTTACGGTCCTAACGGCTATGGTTAGGGCATTATAATAGAGATGGAAGGACATGAAGTACCAAGTCCCGGGTCTAGAGGTTATCATGAAACTAGCACTCAATAGTGGAGCATATTTGATGATTTAGAACTGGTGATTCACCGGGCGTATTCTATATCCCAATGTTCACCTGCGCACCGGCCATATGACCCACCCACAACCCCGAAGTCGTTCAATATAATTAAACATGGTGGTTCCTCGTTACATGGACAATATTTACATATATACAAACCTTCCCGCATAAACAAGAGAGGGTAGCCATGCTTAAATATGCAGATTTCTGGTGCAAATGCCAAGCAGCCTTCCGTAACAAGTCTTTTGCATGTAACCGGCCCCACTAGTGCACCTTGTAGGAGTACACAGGTTTGGCGCCGTTTTGTATGTCCATAAACCAACACAGACTAATGAGGAGTGTATCGGCACTTTCGGGCATACAAGCTTATGTCCAAGCCAAATGGTAGGTTGATAGAGGCAAACCTAGGATGAGGGAAATTCTACGCAGCTAAGACAAAGTATCTTCACAGGAGGCGGCTGAACATTCAAGAATTCAGGATTGGCAATACTTGGTATAGCCGAACAGATGGTGTGATGAGGATCAAGGCAAAGTGACATCGGTGATCAACCAACGCATGATATATGGTAAAGCGTGAGTAAGCAGCCTCATCACAGTACTTCGTTTAGAGGTGCAGCGATGCATTGATGCCCAACATAGAAATTCACTACCCACACCTTGGGTCGCCGACCCTCGGGGTGAGATCCTGGTGATGGAAAGCCAACATCGCCTACAGATAGAAGCGTAATATACGAAGTTTCTACTATGGGTATAAATCATTACTGCACACTCCACAAACTGTTGTCATGGAACGCTATATCAATTTCGGCTGCATGGAAGGGGCTGGATCGGGACAAGAGCAAGATGCCCAATCAAACTGCGGGGGCTCCGGACGGCGAAAACAGCCACCTGAATAAAAGGGACATTTTTTGCAGGGGATTAATCAAAAATTCAAGTGGTATTTCATCAACTACGTATATGCCTACGAAAGGGGAAGATCATCAACTCTACTATCTCATCACGTACAAGATATCTGAACCTTGGGTCAACCCCATCGATCAATCTCAATATTGTCAAGATAGAGCATGACCAACAAAGATGTCCGCTGTTTCATAGGCCAAACCACTGCTCGCCGTGCATGCAAGGCAATCGATCATGGTTAAGATAAAGATTGGCACAGAGTAGAGGTGGGGTGTCAACGCATTTCGCCAACTTTGCTTTGCACTAACCCGGTATACTGGCTCATGACTGGGGTGGATGCAACGTCATCCCGTTTTCTTCTAAAGGAATCGTACCTTTGAAGTAGCAATCCGGGTCTCGTGTCCGGAGGAAAGTCAGAAAGACTAGCAGGGACATCCGTGACAAACTCAGGGAACATCGAATCGAAATAAGTCAAAGCAAATGCTTTTGCGACCAGATTGGAAAATTCGATGCGGTCACCATCAAGTCGGAGGAGGCCGAGACTGTCATCGATGACAAGCTGCGATGACTCGAGAGCAGGGGTGTGTAGTTCGGGTACCAGATATGGGAGGTCGTCCGGTACCGACACAACTCCCAGAATACTTACCCAAGCGATAATGGTCTGTAGAGGCTGGCCATGTGCGGTTTCGCGTATGCGACCCATTGTGTCATGATATCTATCAAATACTCGCTCGGGGATCTCATCCAACGCAGTGAGAATGTCGGGGCCTTTAACCCCATCCAGTTGAGCCGCCAGCAATAAGAATCTAGAATGTGAAAGTTGTCAGCGGAGGTTCTTTTTCATCGGTGTTGCAAAACCCACCCTCCTTGAGAATTCCTTTTAGCTCGGCTGACCAGTTTCTGGGTCAACTTCCATGTTGATTCGGTGTCTGGTCGTACACGCCAACCAAATTTGAAATCTAAAAAGAACTCCATATCAGATGTGTGTGTCTGAATGGACCAAAAGGTAAAGCCGGGATATGCCTTCTGGTTTATCCACGAAGTCCTGCGCGAAAAGCAAATAATCCGAACGGCATTGCTCATTCCAAGCAAAGACCTGATGATGTTGTTTGCTCGAGTAGGAGAACACTCATCAAGTCCGTCGAGGAAGAAAGATATCTGATAGGCCGAAGTGTATTCACTGAGGAGTGAGTAAAGAACTCCCTCGTCTGGTACTGTTCTGCCCTCGCGGGGTTGGCCATGTAGCGATGCCAGAAGATCAGTGGGCATCCTGACCTGGTTTATGATCTGGTGCAACATTGAACGTAAAAGTGACAGCTCATTTTCCGGGTCACTATGATGAAAGTGAGCCCGGACCCGGATCGGTCGTTCCTGAATCATGTGCTCATGGTATTTGGCAGAGTCGTGAGATAAAACTAAGTCCCTACAGGTTATCGCCATGTTAGTAGAGCTTCCCAGGCAACATCAGCCCCCTGCTTTTTGCTGCTGTTGATTGAGGCCATATACGCAGCCATCATAGCATTCATTATTGAAGACTTACATCAAAACGGACTTCCCCATACCGACTATTATAAAAGTTAGTGTGTGCATCTTCAATTCGCGTTTATGGTAATTACTCCCGCCCAAGCACCATAAAAACCTGTCGTTTTTTCCAGGCGTAGAACGTTTCCATGTGTTGTATTGCTCAGATTGAACGAACCATAGACCGGAGTTACTGGCATCAGCAACATGGGGCGGCTGAGCATCACCTGTTGAAAAGTCATATGAATAGGGTCCTACGCAACCAAGCATCTCCTGAATCACGTCAGGGTGCGTCCATTGAAGATGAAAATCCGCCCGTTCCGAGGCTGTTTGCAAGGACTTTTGTTTGAGGGCCAGTGATGGGGGCAATGGCAACATCAGTCCGTCCCATCTCACCCAATTACACAATTGACTGATTTTCTGCAGCAAATGTGGGATATAGTGAACTCCCCGACGCAAGCTTTCATCCTGTCGGCCAGACCACTTCAATCTCGTCCAATAGTTAAGTCTATCGAGTGCCGAAACTAATCCGGCGAGTTCAGTAAACCTCCCGTGGTCAATTATGTCAAGACAAGTATCTTCCTGCTCTGCAGAGAGTTGAAGATCCCGGGCAACTCCATGATGTCGAGGAAACTCATTCCACAACACCTTTATGCTTAACAACTGTTTGACTTTAGCTGAAATTCTAACATGCTCCTGCCGTACTGATTTCGTGCTGAGGTACATCCATCTACGGTCCAGAAGACAAAGATGATGGACGATTGTAGCAGACAAGAGCAATGTCAATGATAAAATGGCCAGGCTGGTTGGTTGTCCTACGTATTGGTCGGTCGCCGCGCCTAAAATGACGGCAACATTTCTAAAGCGGTGATACTGCTCTATTTGCTGCAACAAATGTTTCACTTCAGGATCTGAAGATTTTGAAGCCAAGGAAAAGGTGGTAAGATTATCAAGAGCGCGTAGACAGGCGTCTGTAGTTCCCTCGAGCGACTCTCGAGCCTGTTTTATGATCCCCGTTTTTGGATGTTGACCGATATGGAAAACTTTTTGGAGTTCATGACGGCGTCTAAATCTTCGCAAGAAATGCAAAGGAGGTGATGACAAACTGGCAGGTTGAGTCGTAGCCGCCATATCACCAGCAGCACAATCGAGCTCATACGACTCGAAAATGTCACCAAATCTTCATTGACCCCAGAATCTTTGGTCTCTGAAGTGAGAGATTTGACCAAGCAGATAGAGCAGTATCGCCGCTTTAGAAACATAGCTGTTATCTTAGGCGCGGCCACACACGAATACATAGGACAACCTACTAGCCTGGTTGTTATATCATTGACGCTACTTTTGTCTGCTACAATTGTTCACCATTTTTGTCTTGTTGATCGCCGATGGATGTATCTAGACCCAAGCTTCGTGCGGAAAGAGCACAGCCGGATTTCAGCTTCGGTTCAGAATCTATTGGATATTAAAATTCCTTGGAGGGAAGTTCCCAGATATAATGTACAGATGTTCATATTGAGACTTTCTCCGAAACAGGAAGAAGTTTGCCTCGACATAATTAACCATGGGAGGTTCGGCGAGCTCAATGAATTAGTTTCAACCCTTGACCGACTGAATGGTTGGTCAAGGTTGAGATGGTCTAGTAGACAGAAAGCAAACTTGCGTCGCGGAGTTTGCGATATTACACAGCTGCTACAGAGGATCAGCCAGATGTGTAATTGGTCGAAGTGGGATGGACTAATGTTTTCGTTGCCCCCATCGCTGGCGCTCAAACAAAAATCTCTGCAAACAGCTTCGGAGCGAGCGAATTTTCATGTTCAATGGACACAGTCTGATGTCCTTCAGACGATGCGTGATTGGATGGGCCCCGCCTCATATAACTTTTTGACTCGCCATGTCATGCCAGTGGTGAAAGGGAATCTTCACGAATGTGGTCTGTGGTTCATCCAATCTGAACAATATGCGGCATGGAAGCATTCCGCGCCCGGAACATCTGACAGATTTTTGTGGTGTCTTGGGGGTAGTAAGTACCAAATTTACCACCGTAATGTATATTTACTAATATCTGAACAAGTCGGCATGGGGAAGTCTGCTCTGATGTAAGTCTGAAATACCGGACGTGGTGCCGGGGGTATGCATAACCGTCATGGACGTCGGCAGATACGTAATAGTGCGTGGGTATCTTTTCTAACGCGGTGATACTCTGTAGAGACATCTTATTCATCAACGAAAATACCGAACAGCATGATTATATGATGCAAGAAAAACGGATTCTAGTTTCGATTCACTTCCATCATGATCAGCCGTTTTCTGTCCGGATGCTTTTCCATTCTATACTACACCAAATTATCATTCAGGTCGGGATGCCAACAGACCTCATGGTATCATTGTATGAACAGCTTCGCGTAGGGGACACACCACTGCCCGACGAAGAGACTCTTTACTCATTGATCAGGGAGTACGCTACTGTGCATCGGATATCGCTCTTTCTAGACGCCATTGATGAATGTCATCCTACTATGATAACCACCATCATAAAATCTCTACATGACTTGAGCAACACGGTTCGGATCATTTGTTTTTCGCGCAAGACCTCTTGGATTAATCCGGACGTACATCCTACTTTTACGTTTTGGTCTATCAAAACACAAAGATCCGACATTGAGTTTTTTCTCGATTGTAAAATGAATCCACGCGTACGGCCGGACACGGAGTCTACCTGGAAGTCAACTCAGGAACTGGTTGATCGTGCCGAAAAAAATTCATCTGCAGGGTAAGTCAAGCAACGCCCAAGACGAGAAGTTTACACTGACGTGGTTTCAACGCAAGGTTCTTTTTATTGGTCAACCAACTTGATGGAGTCAAGGACTCCGACATTCTAGTCGCTTTGAATGAGATTCCCGACCAAGTATTCCTCAGATACGAAATCACTATGCGGCGGGTGAGCCACAGTCCACATGGCCAATCTTTACGTACCATCATTGCTTGGGTCGCTGTACTGGGAGTTGTCTCAGTGTCCGGTGACCTCCCACACTTAGTGCCAAAGTTGCCAATGTCCAATTTTGAGTCAATCCCGCTTCTCATTGATGACAGTCTCGGTCTCCTCGAATTAGACGGTGACCGAATCGAATTTGCCAACGTCGTGGCAAAAGCATTCGTTTTGGCTCATTTCGAAATAATGTTCACCGACCTCGCGGCTGATGTACAGACCAGTTTGGGTGGGCTTCCTTCTGATACAAAACCCGGTGTTTTTTTTTCAACGGTTCAATTCTTTTAGAGAAAGAAACCGTGATATCCTTGCATCTACCCCATCATGACTGACTCCTACAGATATTTGCAACTGGACACCATTGGGCGGACCGACTTGGTTGTTCAGTTGAAGAAGTCGGTACCTATGGTCTATGATCATGATCCAATGAGTAATATGTAGTTACTGTTCCACGGGAACCAACGAAACGGAACAATTCTCAATTCTTACCCTCGATAAGTTAGCCGTTCTTCGATGAGTATCGAGTTCAGGCCCGGTGAGAGGAGGGGCTCTCGCCGTGTTAGTTTGTGATACACATAGTACAGTTGATTCAGTATTTAGAAAAATGGAAATCGTGGTTTGAATTATTTCCTTATCGAGTTTGCGTGCATGGTTTGATGCCACGCGGAATTGCATAGAGCAGACTGGCAGGCAGGACCATCCACACATCAGATTATATCGTCACATCGTAGCTCTACCAGATAAAAAAGACTAACTTTGTTATGTCACGGGGTTGTCGTCGACTTTTGAAATGTAACGGTGAATGTATGTACGTACTTGAAGCTTATGCAACTTGGCTTATGACATCACTCGGTCGGTTTCCTATGGTTCCACTCTGTTTTAACTTCTGTCTGTTCAAATCTGTGACGCTTTGGACTGTCTGCGCGAGGTTCCATCAATGACACTCCCGAAAAAGGTCATGGCTGGTACAACCTGACATTGAGCCGGATTCAAAAAGTCCATTATCTGTATTAATTCGATGTAGCCCAAGACTATATTTTCTGTTCTGTTGATCGCGGTATCTGAATCTGTCGGGGTTTGACCAGATGTTAACACCACAATTGAGTCTGTCAACTGCGGTCCTGTCTCGATACGTCAAAGTGCAGGGTGGCCATGTCAAATTAGTCAATATGGTTGCACAAGTCTTTGTCCACGCCAAATTCAGAGATCATCATCCCATTCCTCAATCCGACATCCAAGCCGGTCTGACTACTTCGGCCCATAACACCAGAGTGTGAGTTTTGTTGGGGGCGTCGGTCCTTTACCGTGGCTGAGCCAGTACCGTTTTTCATTTATCAATCTGATTAAGTATCATCAGTGGATATATTTTGTTACCACAGATGTACCGACGTTCCTGCGTATCTCCGTAGTGCATCCGCAAAAGAGCGGCATCGAACGTCGATATCCCCGAAACACTCCATATTTTGGACTACAGTCGCATCTGGCTTTAAGTCCGACAATTCAAAGTTCATGATTTAAGTTGAAGGATTCAACAGTGCTCGTACCGTACCTGTGACGGATTGCGCCCCGGTTGGTGGTTGACGCTTCCAGATGGAACCTATCTGCCACAACACCTGCCCAATCTTCCAGTTTGATGCAACGTGGATAAGGAGACGGTAACTTATCTTTTGGTAGGGGTTTGGGTTGAAAAAAAAAACACACGAAAAACCTCAAGAGGTTCCCATTTTTAAGCTAACAGGTACCTAACCTAACAGCTCTTGCGACTGATGCCGTCATTTCCGGGTCACGGGGTCACACTTGATACCCGGTGAATGGGGTTATTAACCCTACTAGTTGCGTGGAAGGAATCTTCCCGAAAACATCAGCCACAAAATACTTGAAGAGGTCCTTCGACCCAACCTTCATTCCAGCCCTACCGAAGAAAGTTGCCGTAAACCTAATCACCGGCAAGACAACAGACGAATCCTGATTAGTGATAGTTCATAAAAGGCTTTTCTGATGATATCTGCACGTGGGTAGATAGGTTTTTACATCACAAATGCTCCAGCCACTGCATCATTTTTGTGGGCTCGCTCGTGCTTGTTGTTCTCATTGCCCACTAGAAAAGGGTATTCAAGGAAGCACACTAGAAGCCCGACACCAAAAACTCCAAAACAGGATAACCTGCCAACTATGCACTATCACTGGGGTTCCCTGCAGAAAATCCTTGGGAAGCAAGTTAGTGGGTTCCCTTCTGAAGTACCGGAACCAATGAGGACTCTGGGAATGTCATCAGTGGACAGAAACGCAAAGCTCACTTTGAACTACACAATGCCCAAAAGGGACAACAACATGATAGAGCATGGAATGCGCCCTCGGAATAGGCGGCCCCCAGCTTGTGAAATTCGCCGATTACTGTGAACTAGACGATTCACCATAGCAAAGAGTGTAGTGTGTATCATAGATATGGAGAGGTTTGCCTTAAGAACTGGGCCTGACTTGAGCCGGCGCAAAGCACGTGGTTGAGCTGGCGCTATAATGTGTGGGATGGAGAATATGCGAAAGCGTTGGAACACGCCATAGAGAAAATAAGTAAATAAGAAAGAGGTAGCCCCAATCCGCTTGGTCAGCTTCTTTATCCTGACACTATCTCAAGTGTGCCCTCCTGAACTGTACGTTTTCACACGCAGAAAAAAAAAATCTCACTTCCTTCCTCTTCGCGACAGACGTTCTTCCATTTTTGTATGACAAGGCTATCTGCCCAATTCTCATCCCTCATACCATCCTTGGTTGCCTTCCTTCAAGAAAGCCCAAGGCTACAGTTATACTTCATTCTGCATCCATCATCGGACCAACTCTTCAACATATCGCTTTTGCCCAGTTACAACGCCTTCGCTGTACTACCCAAGGACTCCGTGTGTTGTCCCTTACATCGAATCCCCTTCTAATATATCCCAGACCAGCTCATCTGTTGTACATCGGAAACGGTGGCGTCGTGGTTCTATTCGTCCATTCTGCATCTAGAACCGCCTTTGTCGTCTGTCCACTGAGACCAATCATTATCAGTCCACGGACACGACAGAACCTCCTAATCCGATAGTCCGACTGACTGATTGGGTTCTTGCGCTGTCCTTGTTGCGTTTCTGTGGTTCCAAGTTTGAATATCCGCCACTGGTACGAGTTTCTATTCAATTCTGCATGCGCCGATCGCCCTGGTATACAGACGAACACGGAATCTTTCTCACTGTCTATCTTTACAATTGGCCCTCACCGACTTCTACCCAGCCTTCGGTTTCACTTGAAGTCATCCCTTGCCTCAAACATAAGCAACATTAAGCTTTGCTACGGCCTATTCTTGGTACCATTAGGCACCCTGTAATCCGGTTCGCCTGTCCGGTACTTTGGCTTCTACACAGCCTGTGGCTTTGTCTGATATCTCGCCAACCTCTGTAAGTCTCAGTCCCCTGGTGCTTTGACGGGTTTTCGAATGTTGTATGTGGCTCATGCTCTCAAGGCCTGCATCTTTATCTGCGCTTGGCTGCCGGCATGAAGAGGCCGCGATGAACAGCATGCCGATTTGAGGATGTAATGGGCATCCATCACTTTACCTGTGTTGGGAAAGGCACCCACAGCATCCCACAAAGTTCCATCACGTCACGAGCTTACTCTACCGGACAACGAGATTCCGTGGCCAATCATAGAAGCCTTTTGTGTGACCCACGTACCATCTGACAGAATATGGCGAGTTTCCGATATATCATGACAAGCTGACATTGTAGTGTTAGACCGGCCTTCTCCAATCCCCCCTATTTTCGCCAGACATACGGGGCGTATGCAAGAGGACTATCGTTTTGTCTATTTGTTTATTTGTGACCAATTTGTGTCTACTCCTTAGTTTGCTCTACGCTCAGCAATCCTTGGCAACTGTAAGTATGTATTCACATGCACATGCACTCACTCCCTGGATGTTTCTATACAATGTTTATCTTGATCGACTACTTGGGTCGGGTTCTGGGTCGTCTACGAACTGTACACACAAACATCCCAACATTTCGGACTCGTACCTATTTACGGGGCCAGCACAGAGCCCTAGTTAAAGTGCTACATCATGTGCAAACTGGGCGTTTGTTAGTCCAGGTCCCCTGCCGAGACGGTAGCCGGATTGATGTTCCCCAACTTGGGTGGGCAGATGGCTTGTAAGCAGCGTTCCGCCTATAGGACCTTTCCCGCCATTTCCGTAGCCTTGCTTCTCTCGTACCCGTTATCAATCAAAGACAAGTGTTACTTGACTTGGTGCTGGTCGCAGTTGGCGTCAAGTGATTGGTAGTATTTCTATTTGGGGATTTTTGCCCCCGAATCGGGTTTGGACTAAGGAAGTTTGTGCCTGGCTAGCTGGTCCCCCTCGCATGCAATTGCAATGCACTCTTTTTTCTGATTGCAACTCTAGCCAGTTCAAACCCGGACACCCTCTTACAATGATCGTGAGGGTGCACTACCCCTCCCTCCCCCAGCGTTTACAAAAAATCCATTTCTTGGACGATTGCCACAACACGATCTATAATCTATTCCTTTTCCTGGTCCTTCCTCATTCCTAGCTTATTTTGTTCTCGATCTTATCAACACCCTATCCTTGTTCTGTCTCTCTAGTCGATCAATCCACGTCCATCAACTAGGAGTCGCCTTTTACAAATGTGTGGTTATTAACAATCATTAGCCCACATCAGGATTCTCATCAGAAGGTATAAAGGACATAGGCTTAGCCATCTGCAGCCATACTTAACGCCAGCCTAGAGATTGGCCCCTTCCACTTTTGTCATTTTGTCGTCATACGTCAGCATTTTGCAGAGGCTTTGTCGCATTTGACTCCAGAAAATCAACACCACACCATTCACGGAGAATTTCACTGCGCACCACATTACGACCAACCAAAGAGTGATACACAGAAATTCTTATCAGATTTGAATTGTCTTTTATCAAATCAAAGATACTGTTGTTTGCGCCTACTTTCTGGTGTATCTATCATATCATCGCCTAGCTTCATATCGTGCTTTCGGCAAAGGCCATTGCGCTATACACCGTGGGGCCGCATTTTCGTGGGATAACATCTTATCGCTTTTTGTTAGTCCCTCCAATAACCGGGTTTCGTATAACTGTTTCTCGATCCCTGGTTTACCGCCACCGAACCTTCCGACGCCGTTTTCAAATCTCGCAATCCTTTTTTTCTACCGCTACATTCTAGACTACCCACCTTTACAGCGACAATTCCCACTCAACAGACCTGTCAAACTCGACCCCACTGTCGCATCACCAATCGAATCTCGACATTCTACTTCAGCTTTCCGGCACAGGATTCTCTCAGCAATCCAACCGATCATCTGACTATTAAAACACACATCCGCCTATCGAGCTTCCCGAGCATGAACCAGTTGTGACACTGCAGGCTTTGTTGACCTACGATTCACCCTGCTGTTTACCACGTCGCTTTTATACACCACACCACTTATACTACGCTGTGACCAGTTTACACTGGTATCGAATTGCCATGCCAGACAGCCCACAACTTGCGACTGGTAGTTTAATTGCCACCAGCACAAATACGGCTCCACGAACGGCGCTTCCAACCAGGCCGATGGGCAAAGACGGAGAGGCCCCGAAGGGCCGCAGACCTTTACCCGGATTTGGCGATAGCAACGAAGATTCCGACGTCAGCATGACAGGTAGCACATCCAACACAAAGGGAACAAGCCCTTCCTTATCAACCAATGAACCAAGTCCACCACCGACAAAGAGGATAACCGGGCGGGCTTCAGGATCTAGCACCGGGCAAACTGGACAAATCTGCAGGTGAGTCGATAATGTACAATGTACTTGCTATGGCGGGGTTTTTGGGTTCCGACACAAGCCCGCAGCGTGGGCAGATTGAGGATGATTTATGAGTGGAATGCAATGTATGGTGGTGGGGTCCAGGGTGTGATGGGTCATGCAATGCACTGTGAAATTGAGCTCTTTCTATAGGCTGATTTGCTAACGTCTAATCGTTTTTTTTTTCTGTTTGACAGCAACTGTGGAACCACACAGACACCTCTTTGGAGACGGTCTCCCCAAGGCGCCACAATCTGCAATGCTTGCGGGTTGTATCTGAAGGCGCGAAATACAGCACGACCAACCAAATTAAAAAAATCGGCGACAACAACGCAAGCTGCGCCGGAGACTGGTGCCTCCAGAGTCAAAATTTGTGCGCCATCATCAAAGTCCCAGACTACGGTCAAGGGTGCCACCTATGTATCAGCAGAGCAAAATCCTAGCGGAACTTGCCCTGGAGGTGGTCGGTGCAATGGCACTGGAGGGGCCGAGGGTTGTGGCGGCTGCCCGGCGTTCAACAATCGCATGGCCAAAACTGCGCGGTTGAACATGTTCAAGGGACAAAATCGGGGCGACGGCGAGACCAGCTCGGCGGGGTCATCATGTGCGGGCTCAAAGGACGCTGGTGCCAACGCTCCGCCTCCTATCGATGTAGCAGCTTTGGAGGGCCAAGGGCAAAACCCGACAGTCGTGATTGCATGCCAAAACTGTAGTACGACGATTACTCCTTTATGGCGCCGAGATGAGGCTGGACGCACGATCTGCAATGCATGTGGTAAGTGCGAATATTGGAGAGAAGGGTTTCTGTTGGCACAGCGGGCCAGGGCGAGTTGCTAACAGTGGGTACAGGATTATACTACAAGCTGCACGGTTGCCACCGGCCAGTGACGATGAAAAAAGCGGTTATCAAGCGGAGAAAACGAGTGATTCCCGCTCAAGATTCTGAGCCAGAGGGTACGGAGGGCATGCAGACTCCTAACCGGTCACCAGAAGCCACACCAGAGCGTGGTAGTATGAACGCCGATGGGTCGGTGAATCTGGGCCGCACTAAGCGCGAGCCGGGCGTGGATGAACAGGGAGACCACAGCATGACAGGGGCTTCTGTAGCGCAATACAGCCCTCATCGCGGGTCTCCGGCACGTGTTGTGGAATGGTCGGAGGGACACAATTCTCGCGAGTCTGATTTATTACCACCGATTAGTGCAGAAAGACAGGCGTCAAATTCGCCATCTTCATTTATATCACACCCGAGAAAACGGTCATTTTCGGCAACGGAAGATTCGCCAGGAGAAGGCCAGGGTTTTCACGGAGCGGCGGCGGAGTCGTCAAAGCGGGTTTCATCGATCAACTCTATTCTGAATCCAGCTACGCACGACACCGATGCCGAGTCGCACTACTACAGCAACCACGCCAACAACTATTCTGTTCCAGCGCCTTCGGAATACAGCAATATGCGGTCACCCATGCATACGACGAGCAGTTTTGCCGCTAGCCCCGGTAATGCGTCATCGTACGGTGGATATCCCAGTCTTTCGCAGCTTCCACCTCCGCTGCAACTCCCAGCCAGTGCGCCTGGGCCTCACGGCGGACGTGAGGGGAGTTCGGAGCGGGAGATGAGTTCTCGACGGGCCATGTTGCAAGAGGAGGCACGACGAATGCGAGAGATGTTGATGCGGAAAGAACAAGAGCTGGCGGCTCTGGATCACGAAGAATGATTAACGACACGAATTTCTTTGAGTTAGGGGACTTTCTTTTTTTCTTTTTCTTTTGGGTATGAATGGAATGGGTTCGGGTTAATAGAGAGAGGGATAGGGTATGTCGGCGTTTGTCCGTTGTCACACAGAGCGTGGACATCCGCGTGGATAGGGTGATGTATGGATGTAGATTACGACAGACACTTGGCTGATCTGTCGCAAGAACAGTTGCCGTGTATGTTTATAGGAATAGACTTGAATATTTTACTTAATGACTATGTTGGGGCCGGAAATACGGCTGTATACCGATATGTATAGGTGTTTGTATCCATTTGCGCTTGGAACTTCCTTGGGCTAAAAACGTGCTCGGTCGGTCACCGTATAGTTTAGTCGGACTCAATCTTCGGGTTCTTCACCGCCAAGACTTTTATCCTTTTCATTACAAATAAGGTGTGAGCCGGGGTTCTTTATTGCGCCGTGCGCGGAGAACGCCGACTGGAAGGTTGGTGACGTAGTTTTGAAAATATAGAGAATGTGGGCGTGGGCTGGGGTTAATGTGGGGGGTGACTGTTGAAGTTTTTTTTTTCTTTTTTTTTTCTCGTTTGTTTGAGGTTGATGATGGGGGGATTTGATTATCGGTCGTGTGAATGGTCGGAAGAGGTGGAGCGTAATTTGGTGTAGTGGAGAGTAGTAGACATGGAGATTTAGTTATGCTTATCTTATCGGAGCTTGGGTGATTAGATTAGATTGTGGTGGGGCTCAAGGGTAGGTAAGGTAGGTAATGACGTGTTTATTATTTGATATTGGGATACATGATGAACCCCATAGACCAGGCAGCATGCACTGGTAATTTTGAATTATCCAGGTACTTATCACAGAGCTAATCAGCTCCTCGGGAACCTCACACAAGGGCGCAATAACCGCCTGTTTAAACGGTTCCCTCGGCGCCCCAACCGGCATCAGCCTCCCGCATGTTGGCAGGAGGCTCGACGACAGGGAAGAACTCCAGACCGACATAGGCGAAACCAACAAGGAAGGTGATGAAGCCCAGAATGGAGGAGAAAGTGCCGCCCGAGGCGATGATGGAGGAAAGGAAAATGTAGACTGGTGGAGTGGTTAGTAAGAGTGGAGAAACGGGGAGGAGGTCACTTACAGACACCACGGCCGACGAAGGAGAAGAGGAAGGAGGCGAACCGGTTGGTGAGAGGGTAGAGGGTGGTCAGAGGGTGGATGTCGAATTCGAGACTGCCGAGGACACCGCCGAAGACGATGAGGTACAGACCAAGGAGGAATCTAGAGGGGTTAGCTAAGATGGCTTGTGGGAGATTTATAGGGGACTTACCCGTGCCTATGCTTGTTAGTTATGATTTATCCATATACACACGCAATATCAAACTTACCACGAAAAGTCAAGAACCCAGGTAAGACCGGTGATGACGGTGATACCGCCAACCAGAAGGTTAGAAATGCGGCTGTTGGGGTTAATTAAGTGCACCAATTCAACCGAGACGCAAAGACGTACAAGACATCGGAGATTTCCATTGTTGTTGTTGACTATTTCCCAAAATGTCACTGTTGTTGTAATGGAGATGTTTATCTTGGGGGGACAGGTAATGCTCTGTCAGCTGGCCATATCCACCAGCTGGAAGGAATGTGGCGGGTGGAGTGTGGCGGGTGTGGCGTTGTGGGGATTTTATTGCGATGTACATAGACTTATAGGTGAGATATTGGTGAATGAGAGGACGTTGGTGTAAGTCACGCATATCGAAATGTCGGATGTAGAAGACTTCTTCGCTATTGAGGTGTCCTCTGACGAGGAAGCTTCTGCGAGACAGACGGCCCGGGAGCGCCGCACGGGACAGACGGAGGAGGCGTTTGAGGAGGTTAAGAAGGGGTATACACCGAGAATGGAGAATGGCGAGGTACGTTAGATCTTGCATTTGAAAGAACATGGATTGACCATTCGTAGCTGTATAAGTCCGTTCTCCCGGTCCCAGAAAAACCGACTAAGATGGAACTTCAGGATATACTTCATGCCATTGATGAGTTATACTTCTACCGTCGGTACACTGAAGCCCTTGAATTCATTCACTCTGTGTCCAACACGTCTCTAGACGCCGACACATCAAGACATATCGCTTCATATAAAACACATATCCAAACAAAAATAAATTCATAATCATCATAAAATCACCGTTTCCTCCGTTCCTCCTTCCCCTCTTCCTCCCCTTTCTTATAAAAGTGCGGCGCCAACTCACTTAACCAGACACCCTCCACCGGCATACAATTCCGCATATACTCCTTCCCTGTAGCCACCAACTCGAAATATATTAAACAGCGAGCCGGCGGGTCCGCCCCGAAGACGGTACTACTGGGGTGGATGTATACCGTATTCCCCTTCTTACACGTGCGATAGCCGTCGCCACCACGAGAGATACGCGCGGCGTTGGGGAAGAATCCGGCTGTTAATGCGCGTTTGATAGGTCTGGCATTTGAGATGCCACCGCATGATGATGGGCGGACTTCTACGCGGTCGCAGAGAGCGGATAGTTGTGTTCGGACGTCTCGGGCGCGGGTGAGGGACCGTTGTTGCAGGAAGTTCTCTTTGGTCCACATGATGGAATAGTCGTTTTCAACCCACTGTGTAAAGATATTTAACAGTGTTAAATGGTCACCGCCATCCGGCACTGTAAACCTCGCACGTGCCGAGTCCGCATGGATCTTCTTATCCTTCGGTCGTAAGAATAGTGCAGATGCTTCTCCTAGCATTGAAACAATAGATAGCACCTCGTCTACACAACCTTCTTTATCCGCTGCTAATACCGCCCTAGCTAACATGGGATCAGTAGGGAACTCAGCCATCTGTCTCCCCACCTTTGTCAAGATACCCTGGGTATTAAACGCCTGCAAAGCAAACAGCAAATTCAACGCCTCGATCAACGCCTCCCGTGGCGGCTCATCCATGAAATCAAAATGCAATAAATCCGTGATTCCCAACGCCGAAAGCTGCAACGCCACCCCAGCCAAATTGGTCCGCAGAATCTCTGGTGTCGTTGCCTCGTCCATTTCGTTGAAGTACGCGTACTTGGTATACAATCTAAAACATTTACCCGGACCGACACGTCCTGCACGACCGGATCGTTGATTCGCGGAGGCGCGGGAACAGGGGACGACTAGGAGGGAGGACATGCCTGTGGCGGGGTTATAGACGTTTTCTTTGACGAAGCCNATATTTGTAGCCAGGACGACTTTACGAGCCTTGGGAGGTGTAGGTTCGAAAATCTTGGATTGTAGTTCTGTCGGCAGGTTGGCGTAGATAGGGGCAACAATCAACTCTGGCACTCTGGAACCCAGTTTCTTCGCAGTTTCTAAGATCTTTGTCTCCGCCGCTTCGATTTCATCTTGACCAGTGAGGAAAATCAAGATATCACCACCCAACGGCTGGGTCGTATGAATCTGGAAAACGGTGGTGATTGCCGCGTCAAGGTAGTTGGCCTCGGGAGATGGCGTGTAGTAGATGTCCACGGGGAATCGTCTACCGGGGACACTGAAGATCGGAGCGTCGTCGAAATATGTAGCGAACTTCTCCGCGTTCATGGTCGCAGAGGCAATAAGTAACTTGAGATCCGGTCTAGCCCTCGCCAGATCCTTCACCAAGGCAAGTAAGATATCCGTGTGAACAGTCCGTTCGTGAGCTTCATCAATCATGATAGCCGANCCTCGGGAGATGGCGTGTAGTAGATGTCCACGGGGAATCGTCTACCGGGGACACTGAAAATCGGAGCGTCGTCGAAATATGTAGCGAACTTCTCCGCGTTCATGGTCGCAGAAGCAATAAGTAACTTAAGATCCGGTCTAGCCCTCGCCAGATCCTTCACCAAGGCAAGTAAGATATCCGTGTGAACAGTCCGTTCGTGAGCTTCATCAATCATGATAGCCGAATACCCATCCAACGACGGCTCTGTCATGAATTCTCTCAAAAGCATACCATCCGTCATATACTTAACCAGCGTCTTCTCACTCGTATTATCCTCAAAACGCACACTATAACCCACCTCCCCACCAAGTTTCACCCCCATCTCCTCCGCCACACGAGCCGCCACACTCNGTCCGTTCGTGAGCTTCATCAATCATGATAGCCGAGTACCCATCCAACGACGGCTCCGTCATAAATTCTCTCAGAAGCATACCATCCGTCATATACTTAACCAGCGTCTTCTCACTCGTATTATCCTCAAAACGCACACTATAACCCACCTCCCCACCAAGTTTCACCCCCATCTCCTCCGCCACACGAGCCGCCACACTCATCGCCGCAACTCGTCTGGGCTGCGTACAACCTACCTTCCGACCATCCTTGGTATACCCCGCCTCATGCAAATACTGCGGAAGCTGGGTAGTTTTTCCGGAACCGGTTTCTCCGACGAGGACAATGATCTGGTGAGCTTCCATGGCGTCGAGGAAGGCTTGGCGGTATTGGTAGATGGGCAGGGAGTTGCGGGTTTCTTGGATGGACATTGCTTTTTTCTCGGCGGCTTCGATTTGCG
>JSUI01006388.1:0-52015 GCA_000833645.1 Huntiella omanensis
AAAAACCAAGAACAACAAGTCCAATTCCAAAACTTGAATCCCTTTGTTTCCGTGTAAATTTACAGTTACCTTCTCAAAAAAATCAATCAAGAAAAAAAAGTCGTCTTTTAGGAAAGAATAGGCCAAAAAAGAAAAAAACTCAACAACAATCTGAGTAAAGCAATCGCCAATGGTAAAATAAGTATGTATGTAGAAACCTGAAGCCGAATTTCTCTCTTCCCACAAATATTTCCGCGTTTCTTTGCCTAAACTGTTTTTTGAGACCGGAGACAACACCACCGTTTTCCTCGCCGTCCTCTGCCGCCGACGCCGTCCCTTGAACCGCGTGTTGTAACCGAAAGCACTTGTATTCGTACGCATGACTGATTGATGAATCACCAAACTATCAAAGAGAAACAAACCACATATGTAAATTCACCGGCGTCAATGCCCTTTTGACCAGACAAGCCACTGGCTTCATCTACACTCATGGCATCCATCTCATCCAGCAATCAGATCATCTCTTACCACGACACGACTGATGCTCATGACCACATACCCTGAACGCGCCTGGAAGTTAAAGTAAAAGAAAGATCAAACCTACCTCAACAATCATCATGATTGAATTTCAACAGTCAAGTGAAATAGAAGAAAAGAAAGAATAAAAAAAAGCAGAAAAGAGCCTTCCCGTCGTAAAAGATGAAAGTAAAAAAAGGAACCAAAAAAAACCAAGAACAACAAGTCCAATTCCAAAACTTGAATCCCTTTGTTTCCGTGTAAATTTACAGTTACCTTCTCAAAAAAAATCAATCAAGAAAAAAAAGTCGTCTTTTAGGAAAGAATAGGCCAAAAAAGAAAAAAACTCAAAAACAATCTGAGTAAAGCAATCGCCAATGGTAAAATACGTATGTATGTAGAAACCTGAAGCCGAATTTCTCTCTTCCCACAAATATTTCCGCGTTTCTTTGCCTAAACTGTTTTTTGAGAACTTCCCTCCCGCGCTTGTGGTTGTGCCTGCTGCTGCACTGGGCTGAGCTGGGCTGGACCTTGCTGGGGTCCGGTCTTGATATTTTGGCGGAGAATGAGACAAGGTAAAATGTAGCCTGATGACTATTATCAGTAATGTATTAGATTGAATGAAGACAACAATTGATGTAATAGAGTTTGAATTACATCTATCAATGAAATGTAGTTTAAAGAACGTCTATAATAACCTCGTTGTCAATGTCTACTCACACTGAAACATACCGGGCTACATCATTCAACGTTCAAAAAGGGGACATGGTCAATTCTCAGTATACTACCCACACAAAACAGCCTCGTGTCGTCACCACATTAATCAACATCAAATGTCATCATAATATTCTATTATCTTTACTTTACTTCATCATCAAGCCTTTAAGCGTCAGACTTGAAGATGGCCTTGTTGATCTCCTGCGCCTCCTCAAACGACTTCTTGAACTCGTTGGCGTCTAATTAAAGTTGTTAGCATTAGAATCTCCTATAACTTTCATCTTTGAAGAGAAAAAAAAAACTTACTCTCGGCGTTGGCAAAGCGGATGGCCAGGGTGGCAGCCTCGGGCTCACCCTCAGAAACATCAGCAGCGACATTCCACACCCAAGAGCGGTCAGAGCCAACGTTGGCAGACAGCTTCATCTCGGGGGTGACTACACCAAAACGTTAGCATTCCATACCGACTGTACACACATCACCTTTTCCAAAAACTCACTGTAGTGGTTCGCGCAGACCTTGAGGGTCTTGTCACGACGCATGACCAACCGCACCTTGCCAGTCTCCTTGTGCTTCAACAGACGGACATCACCAGTGCCACGCTCCTTCCACTCCGACGTCTCTCTAATGAAACGGAAGAGCTTGGCCCGCATCTTGAACATCTGCTCCTCGCTCTCCTCGTTGGTCTTAGTCTCCACCTTCTCCGTCAGCTTGATGACGGGCTCGAAGTGGACATCCTCCGACTCGGGCGCCTCATCCTCCTCGTCACCCTTGGAGGCGGCAGCGGCATCGCGCTGGGCCTTGGCGCTACCCGAGTTGTCACCACGGTCCTCCTCCTCCTTCTTCTCCTTCTTGGCACCACCACCGAACATAGAGAAGACAGCAGAGGAAGTGACGGGCTTCTCCTCCTATTATACATTGTTAGCATCAAGTTCCATCATTTGACGTCATCGGGCCGAGTTTCGGCAAGTCATCGGATGGATGGTGTAGCCAGGCATTCGAGAATTCAACCAACCCCACGCTGTCAATAGCTGTCCAACCCCGGTATCTACACAGCTCTCCACAACAGCAAAGCTGTTAAACAAGCCAAGGTAACACCAAGGCTGACTCCAGCCACTAGCGTCACCACCAGAACGAACATCCCCAAGACGGCATGTGATATTGACAGAAAGGCAAACTCCATGTCTGGACCCATGACATCAGACAACTGGGTCAACAACCCCGTGTCATGCACATCATCCAAAGCGAGAACCCTCACTTGCAGCGGTTCAACAACAACTTGTGAAGGAAGCCTCATGTCATCATATATATCCGGCGTATAATCGTCGTCTCAGGTCGTGAATCGTATCCGGTCCGGTCCGTGTCGTGCAGACGTCCCTCGATAAGGAACTCCAACCAAGATTCTCAAATGCCCAACCATTTACATCATCATGCATCCAACCACTTTCTCAAACTCTCCATCTGATCACTATCCCCATCATCATCGTACCTCAGTCTTAGTCTCGGTCTTAGCCTCCTCGGTGGCAGCAACAACCTCGTCCTTCTTCACCTCCTCGGGCTTGGTCTCAGCGGCGGCCTCAACAGCAGTCATCTTTGCAACTTGTTAAAAAGGAATGGGTTATTAAAAAAAAAGAAAGCGTGGAAACAAAAAGACTCGCTTGAGATGTTATTTTCTCAAATTGAAGGATTAGAGGTAAAACAAAACACAGATACAAATCCCAATAGCTGTAGATGCCAACTAAAAAATTAACTACCCAGATCAACAAACCCAATCCAAGTGGGGTTCCTTCGTAGCGGGGGAGAAAGGAGAGGGGAAGGTGCAAAGCCAAGTAATAGCCCACCAGTCAGGGTGAAAACTTGCCACCATAGGCGCTCACTGCGAAAATTTAGGTGGACAAACAGCCCTGTAGTGGGGATTCATCTTGTTTTGACACCCCATTACAGAGGCTCAAGCTCAAGCTTCATAACACGACGCAAGCAATATCCAGTCACATGTTGTTCCCCCAAACGACGACCAACCAATCTAATACAAAAACCCAACCCCTCCAGTAATCCATCCATTGGCAGCACAGCGTTACCCCGCAGTAGGCCACGATAAATCTGCCCACCAGCCTCCTTCACTACATTCTTTACGGACTTGGTAGTTCAAGTTCCTGGATGTTCTAATCTGTTTGTCCGGATATCACGTTCCAAGTAACATGGCAAGAGAACGACATGGAAGTCTAGAGAAACCAACCTCATGATATCACGGGACGACCCTGCGAAGGATGTATGTTGATAACCCTTGTGATCCCCTCGCCAAATTAACCCTGGTCAATGATGATGGTGCTTTAGAACCCTACGATACCGGGACTCTCCGTATGATCATGTCGTCGTTGTTCCAAAACATGGCCCACATCCAATTGATCCTCCCGGTTCCGACAAAAACATGTTTTCTGAATAAGTAACACACACCAAACTGCTCAAATCAAACATCACATGAAGAAAACAGCAATCAAGATTCATCTATTCATCTACAGACTCCACCGATTTAGACTTGATGCACCCATTTCTCCAAGACTTTTCCCTTCTTCCCTAGAAAGCCCCGGCCCTTCTCTCTATATTCATCGGCCAATTCGTCTTTCCCAATAACTCTCAACCACTTTTCCTTTAACTGAATTTGCAAGTTAACGAAGCCCAACTTTGCCTTTGCTACTGCCTCACGACTCTTTGGCCGGGCTGTCTCCTCCCAAAGTTTCTTGACGTCAGGCTTCTCTGTCCGAGTGAATTTGTCAAGAGTCTCTTTGCCAAAAAGCATAGAAGCATCTTTCCATTTCTTCATAGTCTTTGAAGCCGCTTGGAATGACTGGTACTTGCGAGAGGAATCAGTGGTTTTGTTATCTTCTTTGACAAATGATCTGAACTTGGCAAAGAAGTTCTCGAAGGGGTTAGATTGCACAGTTTCCGAAGCCTTAACCGTGCTCGTAACCGTCGTAGTTGCTGTGCTCGTAGCCGTAGCAGTAGTAGTGAGATAAACGTAGTTTACCGAAGTCTTATATTCGACAACAGTCGTCGTGCTGATAGGAGCCGAAACAACACCAATTTCTTGAACCTGCTGATGAGTAGGCCACACGGTTTCACTACGGTGGAACCCCACCGGCGACATATCAGACACCTGATATGTCGATAGTGATACAAAGGTTGAAAGTAGGAGCATAGTGAGCAACGTAGCCACGGCGCCAACTGCCTGAGGGGAGGCGTCATCCCACATCTCGCGCGGCCCGGGAATTCCCATGAATAGTTCCCGAAGCGAGCCCCAAAAGTCCGTCAAGGCTAGCGTAAACGCATTCCCACCTTCAATCCGCTTGCGCGGCGGTAGAATCTGCGACATTTGCGGCGTTGACGGCTTTCCCAATGAGCTCTCTATGTATTTAAACGAGTCCTTTCTCGCCGCCTGTTCCGCCTTTGGTTGTTCAGCCGTCGAGTCTTCAAAGTCGGAGAGGATGTGGAGGTTACTAACAACGAGACCCGGCTGGTGAATGCTTCCTCGCGGGGTGGTAAGATCATCTGGAACATGGGAGTCTAGAGTCTCGTCTAATTCTTCCTCTGAATCGTCGCAGTCAATGAATACAGAGGTAGCGTCGGACATGGAGGCGCCGGAAGATGCGCAGGAACCGGCAAACCTGGTAGGACTCGGGTTAAGAGCCAGGTAGTCCTCTCCTACGTCATACGCCATGATGGCATCGTAGTCTTCGTCGTCTCCAAGATCTGGGGTTGGTTGATCAATCTGGGTGTCTTGTTGAGTTTCTTCAGCATTCAAAATATCGTCTCTATGTGGGACGTATTCGTGTTCCGGGTCGAGATCACTAGTAGCATTGTCATCTGAGCACTGAGAAGAATCATCTGCTACGGGAGAATCCTCAACGGATTCAATATCAACATATGCTGATCCCGTCAGTGAATCAACCTGCTCAGCCAGCGCCTTGGCGCTTGACTTTCTCCGCGCCTGCTTCGTCATGACGGCGGGTTCGCTTTGTCTTCGGATGGTCGGGCGTTGATGCGTAACGCAAGTTATGGCTGAACGGGTGAGCCGGTCTTGTGCGGTATACCGTGGGGAATCCGAAATCGAGCTTGTATCAATGTGCGACAACCACTGGGCGAGTCGCTGGTTGCCTTGAGGGACTGGGAAGCGAAGGGCAAGTTGCTGTTGAGAGGAAAGGGAAGGAAGAGATTTAGATAACTGCTGAGTTTGTAGGGATGGAGAAGGGGGACAAACTGGGTATGGTTTGGTGATAACAGAAGAATCTGATGAAGGAAAGGGAAGTGCAGTAGTTGACGTAGGTTCTGTCGCGGGATACGAAAGGTCGGATGAAATGCGGGGGTCAGGTGTGGGATATGTCTTAAGCCGTTCTGTCGGGCTACTGTCGAAAATAGCTTTTGATTGGCTTGGGATAGAGGTGTCGCGAGCGAGTAGGGCGTGTTCACAATGGGGTAACTGGTGGTCGGTGGAAAGTTGTCTGTAAATATAATGCTTGTCCATCAACAACAACAACTAGAAATGTCGAACCTCAAGAACAAAAAGTGCGTTCTGAAGCTCGGTAGGTAGAGAGGAAGGGAAAGGAAGCTCGCAAGTTGGTATCAACAGGCGCATGCGATTGGTAGCGGAGACAAAATCAACGGATCGTTTATGCAGTTCGTCGTGACTGGATCAGATCGGGCAATGTTGTTTGGATTGTAGGGAATGGCAATTTACATATCAGAACAAGACTGGAGAGAGTTAGTAGTCTGATACTAGCTGGTATTTATTATTCTGTCTGATAACATACACGCCGGCCTCATTAACATCAAGGGAAATTGACACCGTGAAATGACGTATAGGCACCAAGTGAATGGCTTGGTTTGTGTGGATTATACAAGGGGTTCTCAAATGGAGGTGAATAGGAATCAACGGAAGGGTGGTAAATGGCCAATGTGGCTGTCAGACGATGAAGCGGGGTAAGTGGATGTGTGTGTACAATATGTAGATGGATGACCATAACCATAAGAAAGAAAGAAGAAACGAAAAAGAAAGCATTCGTAGCTATTATGAAAGGAAACCTACGTTTAAAAGGGCAATGCTGAATCATTTATCGGCCCGGTCAACTGGCAGGCAGCCTTCTCCGCACAATTACAAACCTATTCACGTTCCGACTCAGAATTGACCGGTGGCTTATCAGCCATTATTGATGAGTCCAGAAGTTTCCCGAAATGGCAACATGTGACCAAAGAGGAATAATTGATCTTGGTAGGATTGATTTAGTGCGTTTAGGAGTCAAAGGGGAGCTTTTACAATGAATGAGAATGAGATATTCTGTGGGTAGAATGGCGATTGCTGTATGCACACGAGTGGACATACGAACGGGATCAATGTATTTGTAGATGCGGGTGCAAAGTGAGGCTTGATGATCGGTAACAGACGGACATTATTGTCTGGTGTGACTTTCTGTCTACATAAGTACTTGGGTGTTTCCTAAACTTCGCTAGAACGTACAATCCCAAGTAAAACAAAGGCACCCGGTGGGGCCTCACAAAAGGCAAGTCAACATGCCCATCAGTGTGGCAAAAGCCCACCAAAACCACTAGCTACCGACTCTGAAACGACCTTCTAGACTTCCACACCGGCCAATTGTATCCGCCACCACAACGCACTATACCCGTCTGTTGGTTTCTCCAACACATTCCATAGTGCTCTGTCCAACCATTTCAGCGCTATCATGCATCAGCAGCGGTCGTCTCAAGTGGGCCAGCTCTCCCCGCACCGCCTATTCCTACACCCTGAAACCAGTGATGATCCCTGTCCACTATAACCCCGAATCAGCATCACCAGACCTGACCCCGCCATTCCATTGGCCAAAGAGGGATTGCGAGGAAGCGTAATTGGCACTTGCCCGGGTGTAGCTCGCGATAAGTCATCAATGAAGTCATCCTTTATCCCCTATTACAGAGATGTCGTGAGGTTATCTACAACCGTAGCTTTCACGTGTCCTTTCAGAGGTAGAGATTCTTAGATGAATCTAGTCAGCTGATACGGTGGACCGTTTCCATCACACAACAAGTAACATAAACAACATCCTTTTACCATGAAATATTAATAGCCCCTTGATTTATAAACTAACCTTGGTTATAGCTCCTAATAACCGCTATCTATCACTTGCTCCCTAATTTATTCCCTTATCGAAATCCTACATATTACAGTTCGAGAACTCTTCAATATTCCGTTTCTTCATTGCGGCTTCCATACTCAATTTTTGCGATTAAACAGTCTAGATCGCAACATCTTCAATACACACTCACCCTATGACGTCACACTTTGAACCGTGCACTCCTTGATAAGATAGAATACCCATGCATATTTCAAGCAACTGGGCGTTTGGTTTAGGGGTATAACGTTTGCTTCGCATCTCTGCGAATCTGCGAAAGGTCAGGGGTTCGATTCCCCTAATGTCCACTCATCTTTTTGCTTCGATCGTAAACATTTCCCGCACAGTTCACGATGCCTCACATGAATGTTGTGTTTACGTTTTACTATCATACACCTTGTGTTTTGTTTTGGCAAATTTCAAATGTTGTTTGTCATAGCTTCATAAATTCATGTACCAAACCTGGGAATAACCAACCTCAATCATCCGTCTATATCTATCATTTTATCGAAAAAAAAACACTTATTCCTTAGTGTCTCCCTCCTTACTCCCCATTAGCCTCCGCCTCCTCCCTAATGGCCAATTGCAACCAAGGATGCTCTAAAACCTGAGTAATGGTAGCTCTCTGTTCAACATTCCGATCTAACATCTTGCGAATAAGATCAATAGAGTCCTCGCTCATAACGTACGGAACACGAAGGGGATGGTCCGTAATCTCATCAATACTGTAGAACGGATTCTCCTTGTAGATGATCGTGTATAGAAGAATGCCCAGAGCCCAGACATCCTGCTCTTTGCCGTTGTAAGATTGCCCACCGAGGACTTCAGGAGCAGCGTAATCAATTGTGCCGACGAAGACATTGAAGGGTCCGGACTTAATGTAGGCGGCAGACCCAAAGTCAATCAACTTGATAACGCCCTTGTGGTCGAGAATCACGTTCTCATCTTTGATATCTCGATGAACAACCTTTGCAACGTTATGAAGGTGATCGACAGCACGAGCAACTTGGAGGAAGATCTTCCGGCACTCGGTTTCAGCCAGGTCATTAGCACGAAGCTCAATGTAGTCGAACAAGTCAGACCCAGGCATGCCATGAGGAACCATCTCGATGTAGTAGTTAGTGTTATCCTCAAAGAAACACTCCATCTCGACAATGTTGGGGTGCATGTACTCTGGGCGGCGGAGGTAAGACATAACATGAATCTCCAAAGGGACCGTTCCAAGTTTACGGTCACGAGTCCAAGTGTCAACCAAGATACGACGCTTAACGACGTACTTCAAAACCACCTTACGGCCTGTAGCATTATGGCGTGCAAGTTTGACTTGGCCATATGCACCCTGGCCCATCTCCTCAAGAATGGTGTAATCAGCAATCGTAGCTTTAGCTCTAGTGCCAGGCTTGTGAGAAGGAGTGACCGGTGTGGCGGGAGCAGAAGGAACGGCAAGAGCCTTGGACTCTGCGGTAGAGTCTTCAGGTGTTTCTGAAGCCGGCGTTTCAATAGGAGTCGGTTTGTTCGGCGTGTACTTCACAACAGGAGCTGCAGGTTCGAGAGCTGGCGCAAGGCCACTCTTAGCAACGGGAGAAACTGTTACTGGAGAAGCAACAGTATGCTTGTTCTCCGAGACTTGAACAGCTGAAGAATCTGAAGCGACGGGTTCGAGTCTCAATGGCGGGATGTCAGCAACAGGGCTGCGAACAATGGATTCCTTATGATCATCCGAATCCGAATGCATATCAACTGGGCTACGAGACTGAACCTGACCAGGAGACGGTTGATGAAGGGGCGACTTCACAGCAGTCATCGGAGGAGTTCCATGTGGGGAAGACCCGTATGAAGTGTTGAGGTGTCTGGAGTAAGTAACCCAAAGGGCGTAAACAGTTTCGACCTGGGGGGCACCGAGGCCATCAGTGCCAACAGCATTTGGATCTGTTTCATCAACCTCGATAACTGGCGTATTGCGTACATCAGAGTTTTTCTCGCTCTGGATAACGCGCATTTGCACGTCAATTTTGAGCTCGGAGCCATCACGATGCTTAGCGGGAATACCAACTGGGTACAGGAAGGCGTTGGCTGCATCAGGACGATGTTCGCGTAAAGCCAAAAGTGCAGCTGCCTTGCGGAAACTTGTCTCTGGAACAACCATGCCTGGCGCTAACTCGACACCATCTTCATCAGTTAGCATTTTGACCAGGCTGTCAAAATTGGGAATGAGGGTAGATATGTTCTTGCCGTCTGCCTTGTCCCATCCAAACAACGATCCACAGAACACAGAGTTGGTGCTCTTGATAGCTAAAGTCTCTGGGTTGATGAGAATGATACCGGCCATGTGAGGGAAACTGGAAACTCTGAGTTCAAGTACACCGCGGACCTGTTCGACAGTGCACGGAATGTTGACCTTGGATGAGTGAGGGCAAGTGTAATATCTACGACGAGTGATCTGGGCATAATCAATAGGACCTTCTCTTGGGTCGATACCCTGACGGGGAATCCGAGGAATCAATGCATTGGCGGATACCTCACTGGTTTGCACACCTGAGCCCCAAATAGCTTGGGCAGCACCGGTAACTCCGGTGACTTCACCCTCTGCGTTGAGAGCAACAACAGCAGAATCCTCGTAAATCTCCTCTACAACCCAAATGAGGCCGAGGCGCTTCTCCTTAACCCAAATGCTGGCCGAACCAGTGGTACCGTTGCGCTTCTGAATAGGCACAACGTCGCCGCAAAGTAACACGCCGCGGGAAAGGTTGTTTCTTTGGTGTCCCTGGGCACGAGTCTTGGGTGGGTGAGGATCGCCATTGTGAACAGTCTGAGAGCGGCGGGGGTTTTTAGCCACAGGCGAACGAGGGCCAGTGCCCGACATGATACGAGCTGACGATCCGATCAGGGCTGTCGCAGCAGCAGCAGCAGCAGAAGCATTTGGGCGAGCTTCCTCGTCCTTTTCGGCTTCTTTAGGATCCAAGTAGCGAAGTTTCTTCTCGAGCCATGCGCGTCTCTCCTCTTGTACCACCTCCAAAATACCGATTTTTCTGATCTCAGTCTTAGTGACACCAAACAAGAGGCAGGCAAGATCGTTGGCTGCCAAGATTGTGTATGGTGGCTTCGCCTCAGTGGTGAAGATAGCTTGCGCAGCAGGGACCCAACGAGTGTGGTTGTGACTCCCCGGGCGCATAGGAAACTCATCCATAACAGGCGAATCAGCTGCCTGTTCAGCAATTGACTGGGCAATCTTGGCTGTCCGGTCAAAGGTAGTTTCGGCGGCCTTCACCTTTTCTGGTAAGGCACCACCGGGGGCGTCGGTAAAAGTGCGCTTCAACAAGAGCGCAGGTCTGTCGGGGAATTTCTTGCCGGGGAGTGGGGAGGTGGGGCTAGGCCCGGTCGCCTCCTGCGCAGGTTGCAATGAACGACTTTCTGAAGGAGCCGAGGTAGGGTTGAGACGTTCGGGGCTAGAAGTGCGGGGTCCAAAGCCATAGTCGGTGAAGTTAATGGCACCAGTACCAGCCTGGCGCAGATCGACCATGCTATAGGAGAGATGCAGCGAGTCACTACCAGACTCGTCTGACGGAGCCCATCTCCGGCCGCGATGTGAGCTCTGACGGCTCTCGTCAGTCTGGGCAAATGAAAACGAGTGAAGTGACTCTGTCGGAAACCTAGAGAGATCTTCGATGTAAAGCGGAGAGCTAGGGCCGTTACCGAGAGCAGCAGGCATTGATGGACTTGGTAGCGAAATGTGCATAGAAGACGAACGAGCGCCAACAACAGACGTGCTTCGCGAAGAGGGCGCTGATGGGTGAACTAAGGGTCTACCAGAATGTTGTTGGCGTATGCGTCGCAAGCCAGAGAGGCCATGGTGGTCATGCTCGGTGACAATTGGAGAACTAAGGGCCAATTGTAAGCGATTGCTATCGGACAAAAGGCGCGCATCCAAAGGGACATACCGAGAGTTCTTTTCGATTTCATGGGCAACATCGATTGAGTAGCGCATTAGAGAGTGGTCAGATGAGCCTTCGCCTGACATGATGCTAAGCAGGTTGCCGGTGCTTCTGTTCTTTGGGATTGGTGGAACGACAGACAAGACGGAGCGGCCGCGGGGCTCGTCTTTGGACTGTGGTACGTTTTCTGGTTGTGGTGATTTTGGTGGTGTTATTTGAGATGGAGCAACAGGAAGCTGGCTGACGGATGACTGGGTTGTGAGAGAAGTGGCGCTTTTAGAGCATGAAGATGACGACGGCGCCTGTGAGAGGCTGTCCTCGGCAGTCATTTTGAAATCTAAGAGGGGCCGTGTGTGTGGGTGTGTGTGTGGGTGTTTGCGTGTAAAAGTAGTGGTTAAACGTCGATTTCATATAAAAAATGCTGTGAACCGATTAAATCTGTGGACTCGGGTATTTAGTTAGTAAACAAAGGTGAACATATAAAGAGTAAAAACAAATGACGAAAGAGTGTAAATCAACAGCATAAACAAGAAACAGTCAAAGGGCAATGCTAGCACAGGCCAAGCATGCAGAGAAGTTTGTAGTGCACGAGGTCTGGTGTTATATGTCTGTAGGTTTGCGGAGGGTTTGGGAAAATATGGCACGGTCTTGATGTAGTGAACGTTCAGCCAGAAAAAGTATGGAAAGCCAGACATCGCTTACAAGGTGGTGAGACATAAATGCTAAACCAATGACAGAGCGAGAAAAGGCGAACCACAGACACAAGTATGAACCCCGAGTCGCAAGCTTTTTGATATGGGTAGATTGAAGATTGATGTAATATGGAGAGAGTGCTCTTACATACCTTAAAGCATCAAGGGATGCTTGTAAATGCAAGCTGCAGTGACTTGAGCGGAAATGATGTCAAGAGAAGACTCCAAGCAAGTGCGCGCCCGACGCTTTGGCAAATGAGGAGAGCTTCTAGTGATGCAGTAAATCCTTACCCTAACAAAGCAGTGTGGCAAGTTGACGGAAAGTGTTTCGTAGTGTGACAGGGACCTTTTCTAGGGCGACCGGTTTGTCCTAAGATGGAGTTGGACAAGACGTCTATACACGCCGAAGTGGTAGAATCCGTGATGTTAAGGTCGTGGGCAAAGTCGTAGGCAGAATTGCGCGTGAGAGCCGAACGAAAGGAAGCCAACAAACAAAACTCTGTAGAGTCACTTGACAGCTGGGCCTAGTCGTTTATAAGGTGAGAAGTTGTCAAAGGAATCAAGAGCCACTTGAGAAAAATCGGGAGAAAAACGCTGACCCTTGTTTGGTGGGACGGGATTGCAGGATGAATGGATGAGGGGCCACTTTCAAAGGCTGGCGACGACGATTTAATTGAGGCGTGGAAACTGACAAACGTTGGGCTTGTTAGGTGGTTGTTTGCAGTGACGAAATGGTGATGTCAGGGTTTACTGGCGTAGTCTAGCGGAGTCTGGTGGGGTCCTTGGGTATCAAAGAAGTTGTCAGGTAGTAACGAGTAATTGAGGTGCGGGGTCTGTATCGATGACGATCGATAAATCAAGAGCGAAAAATGTGTAAGAAACAAGACTTCAAGAGAAGAAAGAAGGCGGGAAATGTCTCTTTATATAGTTGACCCCAAAAAAGACTTGTCTTAGCTTTTTCGCCTCGATTTATTTCATTGCCCATGTTGAACATCGCGAGCTAGTACGCACTTTCGACCTACTCAAGTGCTAGACCTCCCTTTAACCTCTTCCGGAAGTGTGTGTATGTAGGTTGTTGCTACTTGTACATACAATCTCAAACTAACACCAGGCTGAAATAATGTTCTCCAACAGACAAGACAATCACCAGCCATCTAATCCGTCGTCTAAATCCTATCAAAATCTTCTTCAGTTTACAATTTTTTCATCATCAAATCCAATAGTAATCCTTCAAACTCGTCACTGATAACTACAAATGAACATAATACCTTGTCAACTCCGCAATTTTCTCCCGTCAAGGAATCCCTGAGGCCGCCCCGTTGACACCCGTCATCCGGGAAATCGAACTAGTCAAAAAGTGGAAGGCTAATGACGTTAGGCTGAGGCAAACTATACAGAATTGAATGTCCTATGTTTTTCTCCATGTTCATATGAATTGAATTCGGCGGCTTTGCTCATCAAGTAAACATTACGATAACTTCTATAAAACACCATTTTGAGAAGGCAGGTACATATGTATGTACATACATATGGTTGGTGATACATTTGGTTACCTTTGTTGTTATCCAGATTACGCCAAGATACGGGCTTGTGGTTTTGTACGTCGTTTTGTGTATGCATATGTTTAAATTATCAAGGCAATAAACTCGGCCATATTGAAAGAGTAACACAAAGCTGTCAACCCCATTAATTCGTCTTTTGACTCTGACTCCGTCGTTACTGTCCAGCTAAACTCACTCCTGCATGGAAACTTCTTGACCTATCCTGTCGGAACCTTCTTATGAGACCGCCATCGTCAGCCAATTCGGCAAAGTGCAACCGGCCTCGTCATCGACCAAAACCCTTGACCTTCCTAAAATATCCACGCCATACCCTCTACTCTGAAGCATCATCAATCTGCTTCCTGTAGTTCCCAAAGAAACAGACATATACACAGCACACCGCCTCGAAACCCCAGAAACGCCACATGTCTATCTGAATCGCAAATCAGCCTTGCATCACCTTCCCAATTCACCTAAACAAGTTCAGGAACAAGAGACAAGCAAAAAAACCGGTTCAATTATTCTCAGGTCAAACGTCCGGCGGGATGATCCCTCACACACGCAAGTATCCTTAACCAATGTTTGTTGGCCAATTTCACTTCAATATCCGCATCCCTTGGTAATCAGAATTGGTGACGAGTCTCTTGTGCCATCCTTCAAGTTGATCTTTGTTTGCCTTTCTATGCATGTGACGGTTCTTTGTTTTAGAGTTGCAGGTCATTGTTGGCGGTTGTAACGACAACAATGCAGCTATTCACATCATTCGTTATTACACAGGTTTGTTCTGATATCTCAATTGGTTAGGGTTACTTAATTGGAGTATCACCGCCGTTATGTTAGTCTGGCTCAGTACATCAACTCCGGGTTTGCCCTAAAGTTACACTGGCACTTGCATTCTGGAACCGCACACTCCGTCATTCTCGCAAACCATTCCCTTGCGTGATTCAAGTGCATTACATGCTCACACTTGAGACAGAAACTTGGGAACTTAGCTGCCGCCTTCACTGCCGCATCTACCGTCCCATCAATACGTGTAGACCTCTTCATACCAACAATCTCAAGGCACACTGCACACCGTGGCAGGTTTCGCCCACAGGCCTTGCAACAAAGACCTTCGGCCATGCTAGCTGCAATTAATGGGTTCCGAATTTCGGGCGTTGGGTTGCCGTTTCCGCCAGTACCGGAGATACCTCCACCACCATTGAAGGCTGACTGATTGCCAGGCCCACCTGCCCCGGGTTTTAGGTTGCCAGAAAAACTAGGCGTAGAGGACGACGTGCTGAGACCCCTATGGAGACCAGAATTCTGCGAATTTTTCGACTCTTCCATTCTCAGCTCATTGTCACAGAACACACACCGCAGCGCAATCTGTCTAGGAGGCGGTTTTAACTGAGGCTTCGAGTTATTGTCGTGCTTACTAAGCTTCGTACTCTCGACGTCATATTTAGTCCGCTGTAAGAATGCCCTGTGACGTTGCAGATAGTCCCGATATGCCGTGCGCCAAGCATGCGCACGGAAATCATCCACGTAGCGAGGGGCAAACATAGCGCAGACAAGCGTGGCAGTTTGGTAGTCGCCGAACTTTGCAATATACCGCGCAAATATATCGATGAGTTTACCAGTGAGACCAGTCAAGACAATGCCTTCGAGGTCGCCCTCGTCAGCGCTAGCACCGACCTCTAAAGAAAGCCAAGTGGTGAGCTCAGCATCGTCTAGATTGCGGACAGCTACGTATGCTCTGTCCGCAAGTGGGAGGCTCCTTTGAGCTGCCACCATGCGCCAATCGCCTGTGGCAATCAGGGTAGAAATGGCTCTTAGATATGGATCGGTCTTGCAAGCTACCGAATCATCAAAGTCAAGAGGCACTCCGGCGCGGCCAGAGCCAATCGAAGAACGAGTCCCTTCTTTCCCCATGAGTTGAAGAGCCAACGAGACAAACATGAGTGTCGGATGCTTGCTACTAGCATGCTTCAGAATATCAATAGCCTCTTGGTTCTTTCCACGAAAGAGCGCCTTGGCTGCAGCCCGTGTTTGGGGAGTTGTCGGAACATCTGGAAGAACTTCATGCAGATTATCAAGATCTTCGTGACCCTGTTCTCCATATGTGCAAATGGCTAAACACAACTGACGATGGTTGGGCCACTTGGTCTTAATACCGTCGTACCGTGGAAGGCCAGCCTTTTTACACAATGCACCAATATGTTTCTCCCATACCATTCGATCCGAACTCACGGAGCCACCAAGGCGAAGACGGGAACGGGGCTTTAAGCCAAGGTCATTGTTCCACACTGGCGAGATTCCCATGTAACTCAAATCGAGGGGATGAATACTCATATCAGTATGTGCCGAGGCAGATTTTGCATCTGTTAAAGAGTGTTAGCATATCATCTACAACTTGTTTAGCCGCTCTAGACTCACCAGCAATCCAAAGCCACATACCCCGCACCCATGGATCGTCACTGACAATCTCTGCGTTGCGGACTGGATCAAAGAAGTATTTCTCTTTTGCTCTCAACAACATGGTATGGTCAATTACCATGTGTGCTTCTCTTGGGAAACCTCGCGTTTTCTTGAGCGTCATAAGAAGTTCCTCGTGCAATTCCCGGTGTGAAAGCATGCCATTGGCCCTTTGTTTAGCCTTCTCCTTCTCGGCTAAGGTAGCCTTGGACGACACGTAGTTCTCTCGGGAGTATATCCGCAGGAGCTTAAGCTTCTCGGCCACAGTTCCAGCCTCTTCAAATGCTTGAGGCAATGGCTGAGCCAAAAGATCAACATCAACGAGAGTGGTTTTACTAGCATCAGCTGGTGTCACAACCATCTTGGAGATTTGGTTCAGCTGATCTCTCTCTGGTCCAAATACAGGAACCTTGGACATTTCTTGTTCCCGAATGACTGGGCCCAACATGGTTGGAACGTCCTTGGCGTCAAACTTCATTAGGTCATGGTATGGTTCCTGAGTCTCGTATCCCCTGTGCGGGGCAGACCACGGAACCAACTGGAACATGTGGTCCGCTGCATTGGAAGGTTGTTCCAAAATATCAAACTTGCCACTTGCCCGCAATGCCAATACTCTCGGCCGCAAAGTAGGATTCTGCAAAGACACCCAATCAAAGGAAACAATTCGGTCGTTCTTGCGGCTCAAGTTGTACCGTGAAACATCCATGTCGTGTGACCGATGCACTTCAAGGAGCTCTGCAGATTCCCTACTATAAGCTGGTCCTGAGCTCGCTGCTGCAAGAGCTGCTGCAGCTGCTGCGGGGTTCTGGGCAGGAGGATCGCCAATATCTGTAGAGCGCTCTTTGTTAATCTGGAGAACTTTGAGTTGGCCAGTACGTGACAAAACACCGAGTAAACCGCGGCGATCACGGCAGAAACGCAGTGATCGGATATCAGAATGCATGCTGTCCGTAATTGAGGCATCAGCATCAACATTTACGATGCGATCCAACTTGAGAGCAGCTCCATAAGGAACAACTTCATCTTCAATAGCTTTAGCGTAAACGGTTGACTGCAGAGGCTTGTTTGCCGCACGACGATCCCAAATCATGATTCCGGGCAGATCAAGAGCGGAAGAAGCGAAATAGTTCTGATCACAAGAGTCAATAGCCAAATTGTTGTTGCACTTGGTGTTGAACATCACACCCGGTTCCTTCTTCTCTGATACACGGAGATCCAACATTTTCACACCATGGCCCTTGATTCCAACGACTAAAGTATTATGCTGGTCCTCGAAGAACCGGATACTCGAAATGGACTGACTGGCCTCGAGTCTATTGGACGGTTCCGTGAAAGCTGAGTGATCCTTTTGAAATCCGGAGATCCGCGAATCCAACCGGGTAAGGTGGCCGAGATCCCAGATATGAAGGCAAAAGTCGGATCTTACTCTATCCATACCAACAGCCAAACGACATTGTGAGTTGAAAGCAACAGCCTGACACGTGCGCATCATCTTAACCCCCAACTCAACATAGTCATTAGAGTTATCATCCACACGAAGCAAGTTGACGACGCCAGCCGCGGTACCAACGGCCAAAAGACCTGGTGATGTGTGAGACCAGTCATATGTCGTCAGTGGGGGGATATCTTCATATTTGGATACAGGTTGGTAGTCAAAGACACCACGAGTAGCACGACCCGTTGGCTTGTAAATTTGCACTGTCCGGTGCTGGAGATTGATGTGCATAAAACTCTCATGGTTCTGGCGTGGGCACCATTTGACGAGACCTGAGTCTATACGGTCCATAGTGAAGGATAGAGAGGCTTGCGTAAATGTGGCGGGGTATGATTTCTTATTGAAATGATGAATTGTTTATAGAGTGGGCAACAGAGACGAGTGACTCTCTCAGGATAGCCCGAAGTTTGATAGAGCAAAATCACATGAGCTATAGGGAGCTTGAGTAAATATTCGGAGAGCTTGAATGGAATAACTGTTAATGACGGGACTGTCCCGATAAAGCTTGGTCCAGCTCCGGGATGGTCCATATTGAATTCAAGCAACCAGGTCGGTGAGCTTGGTGTAGATTTAGCCGATTATCACCCGTCAATCGCTCACCGAGATAACTGGCCCACCTAAATTTTGAGAATGGCAGGGATGTAGCGCATCGCATCTTTGTTTGAAGTTTCTACGAATTTCTAGGATTTCGATTGGACCAGTGCCGACTTATAGATTTTCATTAATGAACTGATTCCCGTTCACCATATTGTTTAATACTTGATACTGAAAGACATATACATATACAATCTCATCATGGAAAATGACGCCCCCGCAGCTCCTCGTTGGAAGGGAAAGACTCACAAGGCCAAGGAGGGCACTCTAAATGGTATGAAGAAGCGTCTTCGTACCATTGAGCGCAAGTTTGCGCGCGGAATCGACATGCCAGCGACTATCAAGAGCGAACTGGAGCGTGAAAGACAAGCGCTCAAGACAAGCATTGCCAATATTGAGCACCGGCGTCAACGGGGAAATATGATCAAGAAGTACCATATGGTGCGGTTCTTTGGTAGGTTCCGGAAGCTTACAAGGTCAACCAACACACTTGCTAATACTCTTCCATCTGCTAGAAACTCAAAAGGCCACCCGTAGACAAAAGCAAACAAAGAAGGCTCTTGCCGCCAATCCCGACGACGAGAAGCTCAAGCAGGATCTCCATGTCTACGAAGTCGACTTCCATTACACCCGTTTCTACCCCCACCTCGAACCCTACATCAGCTTATACGCCGCGGAAAGAAAAAAGGGCGAAGCTGAGCCGGAGCGGCCCGTTGTTCCCGTTGGGCACGTGCCGGTACAACATATTCCTGGTCTTTTGAGACCACCAATGTGGACGCTGGTAGAAAAATGTTTGCAAAAGGGACCTAAGGCGCTTGAGAGACTACGTGATCGCTGGTCACCTGAGGTAGATCCACTGGTGGAGATGGCGCAAGGCCAGGCCAAGAAGGATACGCAAAAGGAGAAGACGAACAAAAAGAAGGCGGTGGTTGAGGAGAAGGCGGAAGAGTCTGGTGATGAAAGTGACGGTGGTTTCTTCGAGTAGACAGACTTGACTGTTTGTCGGGGTTATTTTCATTTGTGCATATATAGGTACAGTTGGGCAACGGAGTTTGGGTTTGGTATCTTTTGTTAGGGTTGGTTTGGTTCCCTGGTGTATTTTACAGCGAATAGATGACGTCAAACACTGATTTCACATGACTCTCTACTGTTATTAGGCTGCATGCAAATATGCGTGTTTGCATGTGAATCAAGGCACCAAAGTATGACAGCTTGTTGCATATGTTTCATCACATTTGGTGTTTAGGTCCAGTCCCCGCACATAGAATTTACGTGCCCCACTATGTCCTCGGCCCTGTCAAAATCAGCGTTTACAACTATTCTACTTTCCGACAGAATTCAACTAAACCATTTGGGATACCCTCACGTAGGCACCTCCTATTTATGACTTTCACATTCGAGTGATTTCCCTGTGTGCCACGGTTTGTGTTGATCCAGCTGTTCGTGCATACATGAAAACGCCCTATACCAACGTCTGGAACTCAAGGTTTTGGTACCGACAGCTTTTCGGTGGCACCTGTTCATCCTGACGTCACCACCTACCTTGTTTTGGTCAAGCTCTGCATCCTGTGGTTGCGTATGTAAATCTGTACTAAGCCATTCCACTTCTTCTTCCACCTTTCATTTTTGTTTTCGCGTCACCAACAAAGGATCTTTTTCGCCGAAATCTTGTTGCTCGATCATCAAATTCAGTTCATTTGAACAATGGAATCTCAGTGGCCTGACATCGTCAAATGGGCGACGGCTCGTTGCAAGCAAAACCTTGATTTCGATGAACTTACCTCAGAAGAGCAACATATCTTGAGTTTAATTCCGACAGCCATCGATGCTTGGAAAAGCAGTAATGAGGAACTCAACCTCGAAATCTTCTCGTGTAACTGGATTAGCCCCCTCAATGGTAAGTACTGGTCTCGCTATGGCCGACGTTTATGTACTGACTTTATTGTAGAGCTTGTTTCTCGGATAACTAGGAATTCATCAGCTCTTGCATACACCGACGAACAACACGTAATTCCTGCCAATGAGGATCGTACCCAGGGCATGTATCGCTTTTCAAGCACCGTCAGGTTCGATGGTTTGGTGGAGCCTAGTGCCGAATTTGGGTTTATCAATGGGAAGCCTCCGCAGTTTGCGAGAAAGAAGGTATGATATTGCCGAGAGTTTTTTCAACTCCATTCATCTAACCAACCTACTACAGGATGCTCGCCAATACGCCTCATACTGCATGCTTCATCGGATGCTAAAGAAGTACCCGCAAAAGTTCAATCGCTCCCTTATCGCTCAACTGGAAAGTTTCCCAATCGCACCCAGTAAATCGAAAGCTAAACCTGTTGCGGCTCGGGCTTCTGAAGTTCCCGGTACTACTGCTCCCGTGGCTCCCGTGGATGATTCTCAGACCCAAGGCGTCCCGCCTTCCTTTGAAGCTCTACGTCAAGCAAACCCAACAAACACCGCCAATATTCTCGATTCGTTTATTGCAGAACAGTCGGAGTCAGCTCAGGATACCAAGTATGACCCCCTTAGCCCCATTTTACAGCCACCGGTACCTACCACATCTGCGCCGAATTCCTCTTAGTCGCAAAAATAGCTGGCAATTGTGGTACCAGTGGCTGATGTTACATTTTCAATTGGTGTTTTTATCAACTACTGATCCGTCTAGAGTAGGCAGGTCAGTCGAGTGAATGCCTAGAAATCCTTTTACAGTTCAAAATTGTACATAGACTGTGAAATTCATTCACTAAATACATTCCCCAAATAGGCACACCCCCCATCATGACCCAGTTTCTATTTCATCTGTGGGTCCCGTGGAAAAGTCCCCGCAAAGTAGTGTCAAGCCGGGTTCTTCCTCTGATCCCTCTAATCGTCGGAACTCTTCTTCGAACACGTCCCGTCGCTCTGCCCCAAGAAGTTCCAACTTAAGTATGGGTGCTGGTGAACTTGTTGGGCAACGCCGTGAGCTCTCGCGTATTTTCACGGAATTAGGTATTGAAAAGCCTATCTGCCGTATTGAGGTCTGTCAAGAGAATGGACGCAGGACTTACAGAGGATGGTGGGAGAAGAAAGTTGGGACTCATTGCCAATTGCCCAACATTGAAGTGGATGGTATGTATGATAGAGCGGCGCTAGAACACAGACTTCATGACGAACTGATAGAAGCCTTGACGCGACGTGCTGAGCATTGGAGGTTCCAGAAGGTAAAGGACTTGGAGGGTGTTTGGGGTGCAGTATAATCAATGTTTTTCGTTGTTCATGACATTTTTACTTTATGGCGTGTCACTTTCCTCTGTCTCCCTCTATATATATTATCAACGTCTTTCTTTTTCTTTTTATTCGTCATGGTTATTGTTACCTCTGTCCCTTCTGTCTATGTTTCCCTTGTGGCACCACCATCTTTAGGCCCTCGGGCAACACTCCAACTTCGACTCCATCTTCCACTAAAGTTCCCACATCTACCCGTCTACCTGTGACCTTCTTGAAGAATCTAGTTGATATCAAACCTTCTGTGTCACCTTCCGTCAACAAAACGCCATTTTCACTTCTCCACCACTTTAAACCTCCCTCGTTGATAGATCTTTCTATATCAATCTCCACAATCAACTCTGCGTCCCCACGCATCCCCGACATCACTTTATCGGTCTCTCCGGGTACTCCTTCAGCACAGTGCACATGATTTCTTCCCATCCGACTAATACCTCCGCTCTTCATAATGGCAGCCCAGTATGTGAAGAAGGTTCCGTGGATGACAGTAGTAGGATAAGGTGATTCAACGGGGGTCAAGAGAGCAGTAGAGTCAACGGGGATACTGTGGCCTTGGTTTGCCCGAATAAGCCAGTGAATGGGGTCGGTTGAATCTTCTGGGCTGTCAGGTTTGAGTTTCATGGTAAAGCGTTGTTTGGCGTTGTCGCGGGTGCATGACTGGACTTCGTCAAATGTTACTTTGTCTGACTTGAGAGATCCCCATGACAGCTACGTTTGTTGTTAGTTTAAGACCCCGGGTGTTATACAAGAAACGGGTCACTTACTACTTTGTCTAATGAGGCAAAACCCTCGGTGTCCAACTTGATTCCAGCGCTCACCGCTTGGTGTCTCAACAACTTGGATAAGGCCCGAGATACCTTTTCTTCCCGAGAGGCAGGTCCCTTGGGTCTCCGAGGTCCTCGTGCCTTTTTGTCTCCGGTGGAGTTTGTGGATGCTTCTTTGGGTATCTCTGTGGACATTTTGGATGTTTGGTATGATTCTTGAGATAAATGTTGGTACTGTCCTGATGATGTTAAATATGGACATTACAGTCTGTGTCACACAACATTAACCCCATTTGACACGCTTAACCCTACCACTTTACTATGATCAACGAACGTGCTTCAATAGTTTATAAATTGCATCTGTAGAACCACGCTACAACACCAACATCTATATATTGACAATACCTGGCCCCCATTTAATACACACTTACTAATATAGACTTATTTCCACTTTCCTAACGATACCTCAATATATCTATATTCTGCATCCACCCGCAAACACCACAACACACCGACTGTTTTGAAAGTTACTGTGACTGTCATGATTCAGAACCCTGGTCAATCTTGTATCTCCAGCTGTTTACCTCTGTGACCAATGTTCTCTACGATTGATCCAGGACTCTAACCAAGTGTCTCTCCTGATCCACTAACGCGGTTCTTGTCAGGGGACAGAAGACAGGACTAGAAAGTACATCGATCTTTACGACACCTCCAAACGCATAAGTAAAACAATGTCGACATGGAGAAATCACAATGTAACCATATCCCACCTGCAAGTATCCTGCAATAAAACTCATAACTGTGACTATAGAAGCTGCCGCCATAGTGGCAACACATCATGAGACAGTGATAAGTTACCTTCACATCCAACCATGGCTCCTTCAAAGACCACGCACAGAACTCCCGGTATCGTGACCAGCTCCCACCGGATTCCTATCTTGCATTCCACCAAACATTTACCACGAGGTACAACAGCGTAGACAAACTGTAACCTGCGCTAGACTTGGTTGAGCCAAAGACATTGCATGGCGAAGGAAGTACCAAATGGGATTTCCAAGTGGCAGGCCGAAGTCTTTGCATAAGATTTCCAATATGATGCCTGCTTGCATGCTGCAGCCGGTTGAAAGAAGTGGGCATCTTGAATCCCATGACAAATCCTCCCTTCTCCTCTTCTGCAGCTTCTCTTCCACTACGCCTACAGATTTTTTGCTGATTCGTGCCTTCTTCTCCTTTTGGTCGGCACTGACAGCGGTCCAGGTGGGAGCTTTGACTATAGACACGCGAGATCGCCCTGGGCCATTTGGTGGTCTCTGCTACGGGATGCGCTTGGTGGAGTTACGGGCGAATGCTAAAAGCACAGAGAATCTACTGGCCATGATCAGGCGTTGGTTGGAGCTTGAGACGGGAGACCGCCAACATTACCGGCGACCCTTATGATGACATCGCTTTAACCCTACCACAATGGACGGTTGATTAACATTTTCGAACGAAAAGGAATTGGTGTAAGCGGTTTCTAAAAGATAAACCTGCGACTTCAACAATTTCCAACTAAACAACGTTCCCTAGACCAACATTACAGGGTGATAGCCGCCAACGCTCAACAACAGGACAAGGTTGTCAAACATGCTGGTTTCGCACGCGAAGGGGATTGACGAAATGATGAATTAGTTTGGTAGCGGATGTGGAGTGGCGTACGCGGGGGTTAACGCGTCGGAGAGGGGTGAATATCGCAAAAGTAGGTCCCAGGGGCAACGAAGAAGGGAGTTGCTAGTTGCTAGCGTGATGGTAATCTGTCGAATTCGCGATGTTGCCAGTTGTTGTCTGGCCTTGCTCAGCCTTGTTTAGGATGGAGGCTGTTTCTGAACAAAGACATGTCACGCTGTCAATGAAGGAGCTAAGCAAGATCTGGCCATTGTTTCAATTTTGGAAAATGTCACCTCTTGGCCGTAGTGTACATACACACATACATACATACAGACGCAACTCATGTTTGCCAGCTTTTGTCGTAGCAGAAAAGTTTAAGAGCTTGCGTTTGGTTGCTGCATATGTCAGGATCATTGTCTGTTGTCAAAGCCACTCTCTCCCAAGGGAAAGGCCCCGGGGAAGCTCTAGAGAAGTGGAAGACACTAGTATCACCGCTTAACTTGGCCCTTTCCATTTCTAGACCTTACTACCGTTTGCCCTTGTTCTCCGCCCAGACTTTGGTTATCCATGCTCGTCCAGATGTTCAGCGTCGCATCCAGTCAAGGCGGGACATCGTCTACGTTGCATTTTCCACCGACTCGCATGAGAAAAAAGCTGCACAGAAGCGAAAGAAACAGCGGCACCAGCCATGCCATATCATTCAAAACCTGTCGTCATTCTGTGCACTGAACTTCCCACCAACGCGAGTCACCGTCATCGTGCTTGAGTCTCTTGCAGCTCGCTGTAATCGGAAGCTTCCCCGTTTGTAGTGGTGAATCTCACTTTCCTTGTTGTTCTGCAAGAAGGAATCGTAACTGCATCCTTTCCCATTTCGCTTTGCTTTCCATGGCTGTTGTTGGAAATTATTGAGTCTCCTCTTTGGCGTTCTAGTTCTTGAATCTCTCCACTTTGTAAAGACCGTTGCTAGGAACCCACTTGGACCGCCCTCTTTTTGTGCTTTTTATTGAAGGTTGTTATGGTGTTGACCCATCAGAGTCCAGTTATTCGATAGTTTTGACCTTGTAAATTCACCGTTGTCAATCACCTAGTTTGACGTTCGAGGCTACGATCGCTAAAAAGCTTTTCACGGACCCGGTCAACAACTCCAATTGACCGAATCGCCCATCCGGCTCCTTTTCGCGCACATTGTATCACCGAACTACTTTAGACGTTCCTGTGTGTCTGTGTAAGAGCACCAGTTTCATAGAAATCCGTCGTACCAGGAGGACCATCTGCTCCCGTCAGCTTGTTCTTATACATACAGCTCCTAAACACCCCACCATTACATTGTTTCACTGCATTTCTTTGTCCCGCTATCCGCCACAATTACCGGAACAACAGATAATCATTACAAGTCCTTCAATTTTCTGTAAGTAGCCTAATGTGAAATATCCATTTTTTTTGTACCGGCACCATTGTTTTATCTAGGACTCATCTATAGACGTGTATCTTTTATCTTGGAATCATCAGCTCTCCGCTCTCGTTACATAGCTTCAGTTACACTTCCTGTTTACGGNGTTGTCAATCACCTAGTTTGACGTTCGAGGCTACGATCGCTAAAAAGCTTTTCACGGACCCGGTCAACAACTCCAATTGACCGAATCGCCCATCCGGCTCCTTTTCGCGCACATTGTATCACCGAACTACTTTAGACGTTCCTGTGTGTCTGTGTAAGAGCACCATTTTCATAGGAATCCGTCGTACCAGGAGGACCATCCGCTCCCGTCAGCTTGTTCTTATACATACAGCTCCTAAACACCCCACCATTACATTGTTTCACTGCATTTCTTTGTCCCGCTATCCGCCACAATTACCGGAACAACAGATAATCATTACAAGTCCTTCAATTTTCTGTAAGTAGCCTAATGTGAAATATCCATTTTTTTTGTACCGGCACCATTGTTTTATCTAGGACTCATCTATAGACGTGTATCTTTTATCTTGGAATCATCAGCTCTCCGCTCTCGTTACATAGCTTCAGTTACACTTCCTGTTTACGGACAATCCATACTGATTCTCATGCTTTCACTCAGCTTTAGCTTGATTTCGCATTTCCGTCTTGCTCCCTCAAAACCCTGACCTGGCCTCCACTTCCGCGAAATCACGTCTGCGGCGCTACTACCCTCGCATCTTTCTACTTAGGCCTGCCACTCCGGCGATCAGACGCTCGGGACATCCTTTATAAAGTCAACGTGAAACGACTTTCTCCACGGCTCCATCGAAACTTTTGCGACGCCTTTTGACCTTCTTTTCCCCTTTTGTCACTCTTTTCCTTTACAATTTTCATTTCATACTTCTCAACACTAATAATCGGCATCATCGCGAGACATTCCAACTGTCGGTGAAGTACCCAACTGACCATTGGCTAAGCTGCATACATTTACATCCACGCATACCTTTAATTATCGCCCCATTACGCAAACGCCCACCAGATTTTTCCGCCAGATAGCTTGTTATTTCGACACATACGCCAGTCACAGACACTCCGGATATACGCATCGCCTTTTCACTGTTCTTTTGTGACGGCACCGTAACGCATGGCTTTTGCTGAGCCCTCTGCAGCTGTAGTGAAACACGAGATATAGCAAATATGGCGACACATATGGCTTCCGGTCTTCAGAGTCCTATCTCTCTCGGAGAGAACACACCCGGCTTTGATCATTCACACATTTCCTCCACGATGGATACATCGGCTGTATCCGGGACCAGTAATAAACCGCATAACAAGAAACGAAGCCTCAACCACAAAAAGTCAAAGTCGTACGGGTCCCACGGCTCGCCAAACTCGTTCCGTACCAACGGGAGCGCCTCGAAACGGAACTCACTGCAGTCATCCCTCACCACGACGACGCAAGCCACGACCGCTTCGGGCTTTTCACAACAATCGCAACACCAGTCTAATGGCCAAAAGGGGTCTCCACCTAATGCTTGGAGTGGCGTTAAAACGGCCTTTGCTTCCGCAAACACCCTATTTGCTCCCATTCCATCGTCGCCTAGATCATTTGCTACATCAAACACCAACACTCCTGCGACACAGAGCTCTGCAGTCTTTTCATCTTCTTTCTTCTCAGCATCCACTTCCCACCTGGACGACGATTTGACCAGCCCTGGTGTTTCTGCTGCTTCTTCTTCCTCTCGCTTGCCCTTTATGAGAGCTCAACAACAGGAGCCCCAATCCGCCCAGACATTTTACGCTTTAGATTTGGATAACCGCCATTCTTCAAGCCTCCATGATCATCGCCAGAATCACAACCAGTCCAAGCTACCAACTTTTAGGTTTGCTGATGTAGTTGCCGGAAAGACTCCTTTGTTATCGCAACAGACTCCACCACCTACTTCTCCTGCATCACCCGTGCCCCCATCCACAGCCGTCACTAGATTTGTCGCTCTGTCTAAGAGTCACCGGAGAGGCCGTTCTGAAAACATACCACCGAAAGTTCCATCTTTGCTTAAGACAGCAACAGCCCCCGCTGTCGTTGGTGGTGGTTTCGACACCAAGGTGGCACCCACAGTTGTGACGGCCGTATCGGCGTCAGCCTCAGCACCCAGCTTGGCGCTACCAACGTCACCTACTCCTTATTCGACTCAAAAGCTCCAGTCTGCCCTTAAGAGGACACCACGAGAGCAACGTGAACCCACACTTCAACAGCAACCACAAGAGTCGGTATCAACAGCACCTTCCCACAACAAAAAAGACTCTGAGTCAGGTGTACGCGAACCCGTGGCCGAACGTCCTAAGAGCCAGGCCAGACGAACACAACCACCGTCAGCATCGAAAACTATTCAGACACAACCTCAGACCAATCAGAACTCCCGTGTTCGAGCATCGACATCATCGCTTGAACCTACAAAACAACCAACACCAATTTTGGTTGCCTCAAAGAGACCTGCATCATTCCCTACGTCCCCTCGCGCTACACAGGTTACATTTGTCGAACCCCCACCAATCGACTTGGAAGTTCCGGAAGTAACTGTTGCCAAGGGATCTAATCGCCGTGGGGTTGTCTCATCTAGTGCTACCTCCTCGACCGGGAGAGCGCCACAGCCATCTATCAGATCGCATCGTGTACAGGGCGGGGATTCTCCGAGTGTACCTTCAATGGCGGATATAGTGAAGGGAACTGCTACTACTGCTGGATTCAAACCAGAACATTCACCTGGTCCACCAGTGTCAGCTAGCTCCGGACAAGAACGGGCCTCTTCACGTGATCGAGCTGGAAGTGCAATGGGCCGCTATTCAGAGGACAGCAGACGTACATCTTATCCAGCAAACTCTAGACCACCCACATCCTACAAGCATGCCCCACCTAGTCCGTCAACTGCTAGTTCCAATGGATCAACCGGAGGCCGTGTCCCACCCATTCGTGGATTCCGTACCTCTGCTGCCCGGAAGAGTATCTCTCTAGAAACAGCTGCTGCGATTGCGCTTCCAAACGACGATGACACGGATCTTTACTTACCACCAGGCCACGATGTGCAATCGGCGGAAAACAAGGCTAGGACGCCGGGAAACTCTGTCGACCTTTCCGCCCCGCACGATCAAAGACCTTCTCTCGTCAAGACACTATCGACCCAGAGCATTCCACAAATCATGACGCCAGAGGAATATAAGTGTGAAAGTCCCGAACCTGTGGTTAACCCGGATGATACTGGCGACCTTTTCTTGAATATTGCTCGGGACGAAAGCAACGTCTCCAACGGGCGGACCTCTAGTGCTGCTGCATATGACGATGCCGGCTTCTTTTCGGACGACCAAAGACAGTCGAACACAGTGGTAAGTTCAGTATTTCTTCTTCATTTTTGTCCCGAGTAATTGTTGCATTACCCACCCCCCTTATATGTTTTTCTAAAAGATCGGATATCATTATATGCAAGCCTTCCCGAGTTCGCATAGCCTACCGTCAAGTTGGCGAGACGATACTGATTGACATCACTTCCCCACGCGGCAAAATATTTTGTCACTACTACTTGGTTGCATGATGTTTGGGTGGTATGCAGATGCAGTGCATCATTCGCCCTCGAACCGCAAGGCGAAGCAGCCAACCGTTCTTTTGTACATGGCCATGCCACCACACACACAGCATTCTTGACTACAATGATAGAGGCATACCAAAGTGTGGCAACGGAATTCGTCGGTGGGCNCAGAGCATTCCACAAATCATGACGCCAGAGGAATACAAGTGTGAAAGTCCCGAACCTGTGGTTAACCCGGATGATACTGGTGACCTTTTCTTGAATATTGCTCGGGACGAAAGCAGCGTCTCCAACGGGCGGACTTCTAGTGCTGCAGCATATGACGATGCCGGCTTCTTTTCGGACGACCAAAGACAGTCGAACACAGTGGTAAGTTCAGTATTTCTTCTTCATTTTTCTCCCGAGTAATTGTTGCATTACCCACCCCCCTTATATGTTTTTCTAAAAGATCGGATATCATTATATGCAAGCCTTCCCGAGTTCGCATAGCCTACCGTCAAGTTGGCGAGACGATACTGATTGACANTTCCCCACGCGGCAAAATATTTTGTCACTACTACTGGGTTGCATGATGTTTGGGTGGTATGCAGATGCAGTGCATCATTTGCCCTCGAACCGCAAGGCGAAGCAGCCAACCGTTCTTTTGTACATGGCCATGCCACCACACACACAGCATTCTTGACTACAATGATAGAGGCATACCAAAGTGTGGCAACGGAATTCGTCGGTGGGCCTCACTTGCTTTTATCTTTCTAATATTATGGATTCCTTCCGCTTTCCGCCGGTTGCAATTATTTGCTTGTGGCATACCAAGCACCATAACTGTCTTTGACTGGACGTCGAGAACAAGTGTATCACGCTCGCCTTTTCTTCTCCTCGCATAGCGACCGGGAACCCCCTAGCCTTTTATTTCTGGACGACATGGTCTTTGGCCCCAGACTGGCTGCAGAGACAGCGGGCGGACATTCAGATGAGCAGGGACACGGGCTACTGTGAATGGCAATAAGCACTCATCTCAGCACATAAAAGTGAAACACGCTTTGGGCGTAGGTGATAGGTCTGCTGGCGTTATCAGTGGTGATTGCTGGTAAGCGGACGGGCTGTGTCTTCGCGTTATGTCGTTATATTTTTTGTGCGCTCTGTCCCTGTGGGAGAGCGAACAAGGCGAGATGAGGAGACACGAGCAGACAGTCATAAGAACGGACGCAAAGAACAGCAAAGAGAAGCCAGTCGCTGTCTCTCTGGCCTTTGTGCATGTGGTGAATTTGTGCGTTGTAGTCGACCAAGAGCTAGAGTGTCTCGGATGCGTTCCAGCGAATCCACGTCTCAGATTTCTCAGTAGGCACTTGACCTCATTTTTGCACTAGTTGAATTGCTTGTTTTCTCTTTTTCACCTCGGAGCAAAAAAAGAAAGTTCGGTTGTGTGGCTATTCGCGTTTTATTCCTCTTCCTCTGAATTTGTACAATCGCAAAAAAAAGACTCAGAAATAGTTATTTCTGCATGCAGGAAGACATCATCTCCCCTCCCTTACCATTTACACATCTTTTGTCCCTGCATTGTTGCCGTCACGGTTTTCATTTTGGCTCGCGCGCTGCGTTATATACATTGACATACGCCAAAATCTGTTGTGCCAATTGTGCACATTTCACAAACGGCCACGGCGAATCGTCACAACTGTCGCTACAGACAGATCTTTGTACCTGCGGCCTCTTTATAGTTGGCGTTGATCAAAGAAAAGTCGTTGAAGCCACCTCCCCCTTGGATTGGTCACTCCAGCCCCCAAGCCGCCGACCACCCTGCTTCTTATTGTCTTTTGAAACATCGTTCGGGACTGCTGTTGCCGATTTTTCCTCCCCGACACCAATAGCGCTATCAATAACTTCACAATCGCTTCCAACTTTACTCGATTCCCCCCAAACATTGAAAGTCACTCAAGATGGAGTCGACACACCACCAACACACTTTTTCGCATCCATGGCTAACCTCTCCGCCGCCAAACCAGAGCCGCGTTTCTCGCGCTTCTCACCGTCGGCCGATGTCAACGGTTATCCCCTCGCACGCTGTTCCGCAATCGCCTTCTCGTGTATCTCGTCGACTTTCGGACCAACAAGACACACAAGCTCGCACNCGCGGCAGAGGATCTGACGACCAAAGTAACAACAACAATATCCCACCACGGACACTCAACTACCGCAGTCTTGCCCGCGATGTCTACTCATCTGCCGCCAGCGCCGTTGGCGAAGAATCCGGTCGTCGCTCTTCAGTCGCCACTCGATCACATACATCCGCCGGATCTCGTTCGCTTGTTTTTCACGATTCGCTTGCCAATGACGGCCCTCAATACACCAGTCGCCGTAAGCCGTCCATGTCAGAGGGTATTTCGGTTGTTACGTCAGGGACTCGGACTCACAAGACTGCTACGCCGTACCACCGCACCTATAACTCGTCGCCACTTGCATCTAGAAATAGCATCGAGCAACAACTCCCATCAGCACAGCAAATTGTAGCTACGCCCGCACTCCAGCCACCACAATCTGCGCAATCGGGGGATAATGCGGCCGAGGGGACCGATTCCACAACATCTACTGGCGGTCCTTCTACCATGTGGGATGAGCTCGACGAATTGAAACACCGAATTCACCGCCTTGAACTCACCGGAAAGTTGCCAAATTCTTCAAGTTCGGCCATGTCACGCGTATCCGACGAGAGACCAGCCACAGCACACACTGCAGCCACGACAAATTCTGGATCCTCGCCAAAGCGTCCGACCGCTACAGGCTTGCTTAGCAACGCAGGGTCACACAACGCAAGCACGAGCGCCACTGGAAACGATAACGCCAGCACAACATCGTCACAGCGCGAGACACCATCACTTCTGCAAGCAGCGCTGAACCAGGCCAAGGCTGGGGTCAGCACCGAAGTCTTCCGGGCCTTAGAGTTGGCGGCCACTGACGCATTGAGCCTTACTACGTTGATGGGTTCAGCTGGGCAACCTGGCCCTATATCCAGTGGGGCCAGCGTCATCGGATTTGGCGGCCCGCAGACTGTTACGGACAGACAATTGCGGCGCAAGGCCGAGGGCGTTGTGCGGGGCCTCACTGAGTTATGCATTGCTCTATCAACGGAATCTAAGGTTAACTCCGGGGTGGTAATGCAGTCTATCGAGAACGTTGATTCGCCCGTGTCGCCTACGACGATTAAGGGGTTTAGTTCTATCATGACACAACGCAGATCAAACACGCTCATGAATGCTGCTCCAGCTTCGATGCCGTCTAGCCCACGGGCTATGTCGAAGTTTGAAGAGCGCAGGAACAAACTTCTCAATTCGCCCTCACTGACTGCCCCTCGGTTTAGCAACAACGCTCCTACTGTCCAGCAAACTCCAAGACCACCACCAGTGACGGAGACACAGGGCCGTAAGTCTTCAATGCTCTTGTCTCGTCGTAGAGCAGAGACTGAAGAGCCTGAGGAGTCTGGCCGCAAAACTTCAATGCTCTTACGTACACGCAGAGCTGGCACAGAAGAGCCCGAAGAATCTGGGCGCAAGACATCTATGCTCCTACGCGGTCGTCGTGGTACTGGCTCTGACGATGATGAGCCCCGCTTGCGCGCACCTTCTAGAGCTGTCACGGAGGTCAATAACATGCGCCCCATGACACGGAACGGTAATGACTATGGGTCTAACACTGTGCTTCCATCAATAGAGGGTGGCAATGCAGGATCTGCGGCCCCGTCAGCATCTCGACGACGGGCTATGATGTCATCCAGACTCTCTGGAGCTCCACCAGTGGCTGCTACACCAACACCTAGGAGGTTCCTTGATCGTCAAGCTGCTGATCGGGATTACCCCAATTCTGTAGAAAAGATGCACAGTGAGGAGCGGCTTCAACGGCCATTATCAATGGGTGGTGCGGCCATGCTTTCCCGTAATCAGAGTGTGAGCCGGCGAGCCACCCGTGATCGGTAGTGGCATGTTAAAAAGCTAGTTGCTGTTTTTCTTGTTTTTCTTTCTTTTCATTGCATCCTTTCTGGATGCCGTCTCTCTCCTGACTCTCTCCGACACTTTGACCTGGGCCCATTTTTTGTTTCTGTTAATTTTCCTTATTCTCGGTTTGTCTCTCGTCTACCCAGTTGTCATGATACCTCTTTTGTACTACTATTTGTCCCATGTTTCCTGTTCGTTTCTTTTGGGCTTCGTTTCACACGACCATCTTGTCGGATGTCGCTTTGAGGGAGTCGTTGGGTTGAGAGAGATATTGTTTTCCTTGTTTTCATTTTTTTCCTTAATACTTGATTGAATAATTGGTTTAGTTGATATTTTTTAGTGTTGTCATTGGAACGCACTCGGTAGTGGCACAGGCGGGGATTTGTTTTAGGGTGGGAATATCTGGATATCGGTTCTTTGGTGTTTGGGGAACATTGGTTGGCTTTATGTGCATTTTATAGGCAGTGCTTCAGTCTCGTTTGCGAGATTGAAATTTGGTAATTTTATGGAGTATTCGCTTTTTTACAATACTTTACTGAAATCGGCGTGAATATGTGTTAGTGGTTCAAGGGTGGCAGCGGGAGGAGGACATCTGGCGTTGCCGGTGTTAGGCTATTGGCTGAATCTGGTGATGTCATGTTAGTCGAGGCGGGGCAAATCACCGATGATGTAAGGCACAGACTGGCGCCAGTGGTTTCTAAGCGGGGCAACAAGCCGGGTGTGTTAATTGGATCGCGTGGGGGCGGAAGATGCAGGCGCGACGAGGCTGATATTCCAGGGATAATCGCGGAAGGATCACTTTACATGATTGGACGCGCATGAAGTGTGATGGTCGCATACGGAGAAGGCTGAGGAATGTACACACATAAAGGATTTAGTTTGTTTACTTTGAACAGAATCGACGAATCTGAGCTAGTTGCTAGCTTGACTGACACTAACAATAATCCACTATTCGCGATATCAAAATGGTTCGTCCTAGCCGTAGTCGAAATGCCGCTGCTGCTCTCGCTTCGGCAACAACACCATCTATGTCGCCTTCACCAGCACCAGATATGATGCATGCGCCGGCTATTCAGCCAACGACCGACGATGAAGATGAGGATGTGGAGTGGGATTGGATCTTTGACACAGAAGATACAGAGGGAAAAATCAAGAAGCGGAGACGGCCGTCCAATCACATTATTGGAGCGAGATTGGGCCAGTTCGAGTGTTGGTTGGGAGATATTGTTCTTCTACGAGCAGACGGCGTAGGTGAGGCTTGGGCTGCAATTGTGTCAGATTTCACAGTGGACGACCATGGAGAGAAGGCAGCCATTTTCGTGTGGTTCACTGGAGGCAAAGAGATCCGTAATAACGAGAGGAAGAGACATGACTATGCACCAGTAAGTTATAAAAGGACATACAAAAAGCCGCACTTTTTCTAACACTTTGTCGCATTTAGAATGAACTCTATATCACTACCGCCTCCGACATCAATCCTCTCGGCTCTATTTCCGGAAAAGCAAATGTCATGTCCGAAGCCTCCTTCCGTAAAGCATTCCCTACTGGCAAAGTACCACGCAATTCTCCCCATTTCGGTAAAACCTTTATTTGCCGTCGTGGTTGCAACATGCGCACTACTACCTACACCAACGAATTCGTTTGGGAAAATGCATACCGTGGATATCGTGACCTACAGTCACTTCTTCATTTTGTAGTCGAGGGCACCAAGGTTACCCGGAAACCCCAGGAGGAAGATAAGGCTTTTGTTCCAGGAAATGAAGCGAAGGAGACAAAGACACCAATGACACCAAGTAGAAGGAGGGTTCAGAATATGGAGGGTGGTCAAAGTGCGCATAAGAGGAGCGGAAAGAAGGCATTAGAGTTCACGCCATTGGCGACGAGATTCATTCCTATGGAGACTATCCAGGCCTCTCCTTTCGCATTGGCCAGGACACAGTTACACGTTGCGGCGGTTCCTTTAACACTGCCGTGCCGTGAGAAAGAGTTCGAAGAAGTCCACTTCCATTTACAAAAGGCCATTTCTGATGGTGTGAGTAACTGTATCTATATTTCCGGAACACCAGGTACTGGTAAGACGGCAACCGTAAGAGAAGTTATCGCTAGTTTGGAAGAACAAGTGCTGGATGACAAGCTAGACGACTTCATTTTTGTCGAAATCAACGGTATGAAGATTGCCGACCCACATCAAGCATATGCATTGCTTTGGGAGGCTCTCCGTGGTGAACGTGTTTCCCCCGCGCAGGCCTTGGATCTTCTAGAGCGTGAATTTTCACAACCTAACCCACGACGTGTCCCTTGTGTTGTTCTTATGGACGAATTGGATCAGTTGGTTACCAAGAATCAAGGCGTCATGTACAATTTCTTCAACTGGCCCACACTCCGTCACTCCCGCCTGATTGTTCTGGCAGTTGCGAATACCATGGATTTGCCGGAAAGAACCCTCAGCAACAAGATCAGCAGTCGTCTTGGTCTTACTCGTATCCCATTTCCTGGTTATAACCACGAGCAGCTCATGAAGATCATCAAGTCTCGTCTCGAAGGCGTTCCTGGTAACATTGTCAATGAAGATGCTATCCAGTTTGCCTCAAGGAAAGTTGCCGCAGTCTCTGGTGACGCTCGTCGTGCGCTGGATATTTGTAGACGAGCTGTTGAACTCGCGGAACTTGCTGCCACGGGAGCTGTACCTGGGAGCCCAACCAAAAGAAATGGATCTGGTTTACCCTTGGGCAATGGGAGAGTTACCATTCAGACTATCCGACAGGCCATTCACGAAGCGACTTCAAACCCAACACAACAGGCGCTGCGGGCTTTAGCATTAGCGCCTAAGCTATTTCTTGCTGCTTTGCTAATTCGTCTGAGACGGGCTGGTATCGGTGAGGTTTCATTAGGAGATGTTTTGGCAGAGTTGGGATCTTTGTTGAAAAGCTCGTCTGGCCAAAAGGCAGAGGAGATGGTTGAGGCTTTAATTGGATTGGGGATTGCTCGAGTTCAAGGAACTGCGGGACAATCTGGAATTGGACTTGCGCCTACTGCTTTAATGGCTTTCCAAGAAGCCGGGTTGGCATTGGTAGCTGCTGGTATTGTTGTCATCGAAGGCGGCAAGTTGGAACGTCCTAGTAAGATTCGTCTGGGAATTTCCGACGACGAGGTGGGTTTGGCCTTTGGTGATGACCCTGAGATCAAGGAATTAGGAATCACTGTTTGAGATGATATATAGACGGTTTATTAGATTTGATGATAATGTTGAGATTAAACAATAGAATGCAATAACGCCAAACTCCAATCTACCCACCCAGTTATTCTTTCCTACTTTGCTCTTATAACTTAAAACCGCTGGCGAGCTAAGGTGGGCTGCCATTGCACGGGGTGTGTCTCTGGGGTGGCATCGGCGTCTTGGCGCCATATCTTGACTTTTGGTATGTTAGTCACGTGACTATACTTGATATTACGGGTTGAAACTTACTAGTCTTATCGGCTTCACCGGTGATCAAACGCAGGCCGGAACGATCAAAAGTGGAGGCCATGATGCCCGATTCGGCATCGAGTGAACCGGGCTGGGCGGTGGTCTCGAGGGATTGGAAACGGTAACCGGTTTTCCAGTCCCAGAAGGACATTGAGCCGTTGTCGCCTACAAGTTGTTAGTTTAAGATAGTAATTGATGGGTTGTAATGGTACTTACCACCACTGAACATGACGTTCTCGTCATTGACTGCCAGGGTGTTGATGATTGCATCGTGTCCGCTGAAATTCTGCATGAAGGCACCCTCTGGGCACTTCCACTGCTTGATGCTATGCGAGCTTCCAGACGCAAATGTGAATTCTCTAGGGTGTAACGCTAACGCTCTCACGCCCTTCTTGTGATGCGTCAAGACACCCATGGTCTTGCCTGCTGCCAAATCCCATAATCTCACCGTCGAGTCTAGGGACGAACTGATGACCTGGGGATCCGAATCTTGGCACTTCACGTCACTTATCGTTCCCGTGTGGCCTGATAGAACGTGGATGTTACTCCGCGTGCGCATGTCCCAAACGCGGGCGACACCGTCGCGTCCACCGGTTACGAGAACATCGAGAGTAGGGTGTAGAGAGAGTGTGTATACACCTGATAGATGACCGTGGTAGTGACGGACAACCTTGTTGGTTTCGAGATCCCAGCATTTCACCATCTTATCTTCACCACAAGAGAAAAGATACGGATGGCGCGGAGAAACCGCGAGACCACGGACTGTGCTGATGTGACCCGTCAGGGTAAGCTTCAACGAACCGCTCGCAAGATCCCAAATCTTGATTGTCCGGTCACCTGCGNCGGGCGACACCGTCGCGTCCACCGGTTACGAGGACATCGAGAGTAGGGTGTAGAGAGAGGGTGTATACACCTGACAGATGACCATGGTAGTGACGGACAACCTTGTTGGTTTCGAGATCCCAGCATTTCACCATCTTGTCTTCACCACAAGAGAAAAGATACGGATGGCGCGGAGAAACCGCGAGACCACGGACTGTGCTGATGTGACCCGTCAGGGTAAGCTTCAACGAACCGCTCGCAAGATCCCAAATCTTGATTGTCCGGTCACCTGCGCCAGTCGCAAACCACTTATTCCCAGGCTCCACCGTCACGCTACGCACCCAGCCCAAATGGCCGGAAAGCACACGCATAAGTTTCCAAGGCGCATGCCAGTCGGGCTTCTGGTTACTAGCCGCAGAAATAGCAGCTTGTGCAAGGGAAGTTGTGTTATAGTTTGCAGCATCGCCCGTTGCCGGTGATGGGCCTTGAGCAGAAGGACCGGAAAGAACGAGCGCGGAGGAGGTGGGTGCGCCGGTGAGAAGCTTCGGGGCGGAGGTGGATCCGGGGGCGGGGCGGCCGGGGATGACTTTGCGTTTTGAGGGAGCGGCGGGTTGGAGGGCGGCTAGGGCCGGTGGGAGAGTTGCTACGGAGGCATACTCTGCGTTGAAGCGGGCGGAAGTGGCGGGAGTGGGGTCTTTTGGTTTCTCGTCAGGTGTGGCGGTTTTGGACTTTTTGGTTTCTGGCGCGGCTGAGGCTGGGTAGAAAGTGCGGGTGGTGCGCGAGTTGCGGGAGACCAAGGAGGATAGGTCGGGTGGGGAGGTTGAGATTTCCATTTTGGAGCGCGAAGATGGGTGATGTTGCGGGCGAGTCGAGCGCCTATCACGGTGGAAGGCTGACGAGATGTAGTTGATGTCGCCAAAAATTATTGGACCCTGGTCGTTGTTAACCAATCATGGCCATCTATCGCATCACTGTGTGCGCCAGGGACGTTTATACTTCGCACGGTACTAGCCTTGTCTGTTCTCACTTGTAACCCTTGATGTCAACCCCACTTTGGGTTTCGAGCACCAGCAGAAGCGCACAAGCCTCCACGTCATGAAGGGCACTTGCGATGGTAGCTTCTCGAGCCAAGCAAGAGGATGTAGCAACCGACGAGGCTCACACTGTCCACTTACGCAATTGTCTCGAGCTTGCGGTGTTTTAACTTTTTGCCTAGCCTGGTCGTTATCATCTGTTATCGAATTTGCAACCCGATTTCTTTATTTCTTGTTCCTGTTTTTAGCGGTTTGAGCCTTGCTTATTGATTTGTCCCGCTATTGTGGCCAATTCCCCTTGTTCATTTCCATTCATATACCCCCACACTCCTGTCTTGTAGTCCAGCTTTTGAACGGCAATATAGCCTTACTTCTTCTTTTGTTAATCGCTGGACGACCAATTGCTTTTGCACTTTTTGTTTTAACTTGAAATCAAAATGGACTTCAACAGTCTCAAAGACTCGGTGGCTAACCTGTCGCTGTACGACATAAAGGCCGGCGTGCGGAAGGTTCAAAATGGTGGGTTCGGGTATTCCGGTGGTTGCTGATGAAGTTCTAACAGAAGATAGCTGTCATGAACTTTACTGAGATGGAATCCAAAGTATGTTGGTAGTTTGAAGCTCGGGAATTTTCCTAGACACATGCTAATTGTAACGCAGGTTCGTGAAGCCACTAACAACGAACCTTGGGGCGCTTCTTCCACTCTCATGCAAGAGATTGCCAACGGCACCTTCAACTAGTAGGCACCCACTCGACCAATTGTTAGCGAAGCCGAGACTCTAACCACCATTGCGCAGCCAAACTCTCCACGAAATTATGCCCATGATCTACCGCCGGTTTACGGAAAAATCCGCCGAAGAATGGCGCCAAATCTACAAGGCCCTCCAACTCCTCGAATTCCTCATCAAGCACGGCTCCGAGCGTGTCATCGACGATGCTCGCAACCACATGACATTGTTGAAGATGTTGCGCCAGTTCCACTACATCGACACCAATGGCAAGGACCAAGGTATCAATGTGCGCAACCGCGCGAAGGAGTTGACAGAGCTTCTCTCTGACGTTGATCGCATCCGTTCTGAGCGCAAGAAGGCTCGCACGGCTAAGAACAAGTATACCGGTGTCGAGGGTGGTACTGGACTGGGCTTCTCGAGTGGTAGTTCTAGCAGATATGGTGGATTCGGCAGTGAGACGGGAGGTTCTGGAAATGCTGATACCTACGGCGGATACTCGGGTGGTGTATACGGTGATGGCGGTGGCTTTGGTGGACAGACCAACGACTACTCTTCTTCATCACGCCGTGGCGACAAGTTTGAAGAGTACGATGAAGGTGACAGCCACGCCGGCGCTTCCTCTTCATCGCAAACTCGCACCCCTTCCAAGCGCGCTACCCCCAAGCGCGAAGAGGCGCCGAAGCCTAAGCCTCAGAAGGCCCCAGAAGTCGATCTGTTCTCTTTTGACGACCCTATTCCGGCAGCGGCCCCCATCCCTGTCGCTTCTGCTCCGGCAGCGGCCCCAGTAGCAGCAGACGATGACGACGAATTTGATGACTTCCAATCTGCTGCGCCGCCTGTCGCCGCGCCAGCCTCAGCACCTTTCGGTGGTATGGGAATGGCTGCACTTCCCCTCGGGTCTCCTCAGATTGCCGCACCTAAGCCTGTATCGGCTCCTCAAAATGCCAACTTGAGCAACATGATGTCGTTGGCTTCCATCTCGCCTGCCCCTTCCGCCACTGGCACTCCTGCGGCCAACTACTCTTCTTTCTCTGCCCCACCTAGTAACCTTGGCACGGCTCCCGTCGTCAAGCCCGTTTCTAGTACTCCCAATTACTTCTCCAGTGTCCCCATGGCTGCTGCAGCTGCGAAGCCAAGCGTACCCATGGGTATGGGTAGTATCAAGCCTATTGTAGCTAACAACACGGGATCTAAGCCTGCGGCTGCAGCTGCTGGCGGTGACGCCTTCGGTGCGTTATGGAGTCAGGCTAGTTCGTCATTGGCAAAGAAGCCAACCACGCAGACAGCGGGCCCTTCTATGGGTCAGTTGGCCAAGGAAAAGAGTAGTGCGGGTTTGTGGGGGACACCAATGGGTGGCCAGATGGGACAGCAGCAACAGCAACAGCAACAGCAAACAAAGCCTAGCGGAAGCGCGAGCAATGATTTAGCGGATTTGTTGGGTTAAGTTGGGAGTGTGAGGGTATGTCGTTATGATTGTGTGTTTTGTTTTGGTGTAAATTTATTTTTTGGTCCCTTTTGTCAACTTTGATGTTTAGATATTGTTGTGAAATGTGACAATTTGGTGATATTTCAGTTGAGCAGGTTGGCATTCAGCAAAAGTTGCCAATTGATATCCTGACTCGGCTGTTTTCCCCTAACCCTACCTAACGATCATACATATTTCCTATTTAGGATTTGGTATAAGAGGCTTTTGGGACGAGGGTGAGTAGTCAACGAACGACAAATAATCAGGGCACATGCAGAACTCAGCAGCAAATTCACTATTTGGCCAAAACGTTCACTATAAGAATATGACTATCGACTCTTGGCCCGTCTATGTGGCGAGCTAATGCGGGTATCAATTCTACATCCGATATATTCATATCTTACGGATATATTCGGAATATCCCGCCCCGGAGACTTTGCGTCCGACATGTAATCTAAAGTGGGGTCACGGAGACTTGATGGAAGCCGCGGTGCTGATTTAGCTACTCACCCAACGATATATTTTGAGTGCCTTTTTGTTCTGAGAGGTTTATGACATTGGTGTAGATTAACGGCAATTTGGTGTACTGTCAACATGGGGTTCTTTCAATTCTATGCTGATCTTCCGTCCGGCAAGGAATCCGTTGGCTTTATGAACAAATAGCAATGTCATGAATGCTGTAAGTACACAAAGTAGATTTTGGTTTTACAATCACAATGATTAACTAAGGGTGGACTTACTTTAAGAGGCTTCATGCTGACTATTTAAAGGGCAAAACGAAGACTTTGCTCCTATAGTGGACGCGAAGGTGATAATGGATGAAGTCGGAGTTCCGCAGGGGAATGAACATCGATTCACTCCCCGGAGGATCACTCAGGCTGGATCTCTCAGCATGGCATTTAAAATGCGCGGGCCACTTGGGCCGTTGTCGTATAACCGTCAACCATTAAACCAACCACAAGCACAAATCCGAATAGTTACATCACTACCAGGCACGGGCTTAGAACCACTACGATGTTCTATATCTACACACAGTTTTCCGTCTGGCACAGGTACATACACGTGCCTCTCGTATGTCTGGGGCACCCCAAAGGGCACATATCCCATGTACCTTGATTCCTGCATTATCGGCATCACTGAGAATCTGATGATGGCGTTATGGCATATACGGCGCAAGAGAAAGCCAATTCGTCTATGGGTCGATGCTTTGTGCATCAGTCAGAAGGATGATGAAGAAAAGGCATTTCAGGTCAAGCTGATAGGGGAGATATATAAAAAGGCAGACCGTTGAATTCATGGCTTTGTTCAGCCCAATCCGACACCACCGAGATATCGCGAGACTCGAATCGTCTCTTCCAGGCCTCTCTTAATTGGGACAAGAATGGGGATACTAAGCGTCAACTCGTTACGTCACTTACAAAGGTAAACTGGATTAATCTCCGCCCAGTCTTCGACAGTGCCTATTGGACTCGCGCGTGGATAAAGTTCTTGCAACGAGGGGACCACAAAGAGCTTAGAAAGGCCTTGGCGGCGCGTTTCGGGGGATACCGGATTGGTGATGAAGAGAGAGACATATTACTGTGGTTTCTGGGTTATAGTCCGCCTTTCAGCGTGGGCCTCCAGGAAGACTTGGAGGACTACTTGAATATTGACAAGTATGAGGATGGTGAGGTTGTTGAAAGTCTTGTCAAAGACCTGTGGGGCATGCAGCGGACTGGCCACAGCTTTGGCATTCTATCGGATGGTATCAGTTGCTNTGCAACGAGGGGACCACAAAGAGCTTAGAAAGGCCTTGGCGGCGCGTTTCGGGGGATACCGGATGGGTGATGAAGAGAAACATCTTACTGTGGTTTCTGGGTTATAGTCCGCCTTTCAGCGTGAGCCTCCAGGAAGACTTGGAGGACAACTTGAATATTGATAAGTATGAGGATGGTGAGGTTGTTGAAAGTCTCGTCAAAGACTTGCGGGGCATGCAGCGGACTGGCCACAGCTTTGGCATTCTATCGGATGGTAATCTATTTGTCGGTTTCTCGTACACACAAGTCGATGAGGAAGTTGTTTTAACTGAGGGATTCTATAACGCGTTCGTTGTGCGAAATACAAACCTAGAAGGCGAGGTTGTGTCCGTTGAAATCGCTCACATCGTGGGTTTGGACCAACCGCAGCTTATCATAGACTGGAGAGAAGAGCTCGTGATGGTGTGAGTCTTTCTTTGGGTATTTCCTAGAACTCTGTAGGCTTTGAGAAGAAACCGGTTCCTATGAAGATTAGAACTTAGTACATTGGTGGCTGTAGATTCCTCTACCCAATAACCACTCAACTTTCGCGTATTGACATCTTACTAACATGTCCTATTATTTGGTGTTTTATTAAATTCAAACTGTAACCGTGATCTATCCATGTCCATTGGGAGGGGCTCCGATGTGATCTCAAGACTTTTGAAAACAGTTATCTATATTTGTTGACAAATGTCACTGAGATATATACTTCTTCACATTAAACCGCTGGCCATACATTAACAACCAGACGTTGATATATTCTCAGCTATGTAACGGTAGTATTCAACACTAGCCGTCCATAAGATGAGTACGGATGCAGAGATAAGCTCCCGGATTATAAAACGGTCGTCACTTTATGTCCCTAGTTGGCCATATCCTTTGTGTGACGTCGCTCCAAACGCCGGAGTAGTTTCTATGTGTTGATGGCCATATGGGTGGTGCTACAATTGGCCAAGGAGGCAGTTACCACCGAGAGAGAAGTCATTCATGAAGCGTTTTAATTGGATGATTTGTCGTTATAGTCTAAATAGCGTATAATAGGGATACTTCCTGAATCGTCAAGTAGCCATGTCTTCAAAGTGTTCACTTAAATGAGACTTGGGCATGCGAAGGTACCTCGAGTGGATCAGTATTGGGCTATCTTGGGTCGTTGTATCATGGAGCTTGTAATATTGAGGCCGAGATGTGCTTTCTATTCGGTCCGGTTTATTCATTAAAGACTGAGTCCTACATGTTGCCTCTTTTCAGGTTTGGTATGTACCTTTCCCTGAATAGATATTCTGATCTCACTAAAGCCAACACCCTCGTCTCCATGTTGACACTTTGCGAACTTTCCTACGTCGGGCTCAATAGGTTGTGTACATCTTTTGAACAACAGCAATATAAATACAGTGACTCTATCCTACAAGGAGTGACTGTATTTCAGGCTACAACAGAAATCATGTGTCAACGTGATTACTGTGAACTGAGCATTCTTTCTGTCAGCTTACGTGACCTCTACAAGTCTACTAAGAAGAGCCATGCACCTATCCAAGCCTTCTATATGATCAACTCAAAATAGTATTCTGTAGAGACAATCAATGTACCAGACTAACGCCAAACATCATTACCTTCATGGAAAAGGTTCCCAACGATAGATATGCAAATCTTCATCTTCTCGAAAAACTAGCTACTAGAACTTACGAACAAACAGTGTTTTTGTTCGCGGTCACGCTGGGACTGTCTATCGTACATGGCAGTTATCGAGAGAACCACCGAAAACGCAGACATTCAAACGTCATGTCTCGAATTTAACCCGTTGAAAAAGTCTGCCCTGGTCCTACATGGTGATATGGAGTTTCCACTTCCTCAATGACCTTGAGTCACCGTAAGTATTGTGAGCATTGATTACAAAGATGTCTCGAATATCTGCCATCGCCGCAGGCTCAGCGACATTCCTATGGACAGAGCGCATGTCGAAATGCTGCATGCTGCTCAGANCTACTAGAACTTACGAACAAACAGTGTTTTTGTTCACGGTCACTCTGGGACTGTCTATCGTACACGGCAGTCGGCAATGGAACCACCGAAAACGCATACGATCAGACGTCATGTCTAGATTTCGACCCGTTGAAAAAGTCTGCCCGGGTCCTACATGGTGATATGGAGTGTCCACTTCCTCCGTGATCGTTGATCACCGTGAGTATTGTGAGCATTGATTACAAAGATGTCTCGAATATCTGCCATCGCCGCAGGTTCAGCGACATTCCTATAGACAGATAACATGTCGAAATGCTGTGTGCTGCTCAGATTGAACGGTCAATGGCAGAAGCTCATTCTGCGAAGGAGAACAATGTATGCGTTTGGAGACATTGCAAATCAATGCAGAAGAAATAAGCCAAGTCAGCAGTTCCAATAGCAGGTTTCATATGAAAGTGCCTGTCAACCTTCACCCTGTTTGATGACTACTTACTGGTTGCTCTGCTCCTGGTGACATATGAATGTCCGCTCCTGCGTCCTATATAGTTCCTGATAGAACATGCACCAATAAAAAAGTCCAAAGATTCTGTTTCTTTGTTGGCGCAGTGATATGCTGATGTCTCCCAGTCCGTCAGTACCATCCACTTGCATCTTAGCATCATGACTCCGTGTCAACACAAATATCACCATACAGCTCTGTGTCCACATACTTTCACCTCACAAGACCTCATCTCCGAGTACAGCGAGTTCTTTGAATCACGCCCAGTATAATCCTATCAAACATGACTACACCACCTGTGTTCTTCAACAGCCATATACAAATCCTCAGTATCATGCACTATGTCTACTTTCCAAACGAAATGTATATACTTCATGTTATTACGATAGAAATCCCAAAATCAAAACAAACATCAATCGACTACTGTACAAAACAACAAAAACCTCCCAGTGGCCCTGCCATTCACGCCAAACGTCACGGCCAGACATCGACTCATATACATGATAAGAATAAGCAACGAAAAGAAAGGACGGCAACACCTAATCCCGATCTCACAACCATCATAGATGCACGTCTACAAAACAGTATTGAAGCATAACTGATCAAGTTGGGTATTGATGTACAATATCGAAAATAGAGTGACTTTGAGGTGGAGAAAACAAAGACGAGATGCGGCACACTCCCGTAGAAGAAGAGAAGAAAAGAAACAGACTGGTGAAAGAAGAAAACAAAAAAGAGCCACAATGATCGATTAAAAAACAGAAAAACAAAAGACAAGAAAGAAACAGCCTTTGCGCCCAGAAAGAAAGAGACCCCGAAACACGTGAGTTAAAACTTGCAATGAGAATCATCAACCTTAGATAAGGCCGCAAAGACGCAGGTTTTCCTGGATGATGATATCTAGACAAAAGGGTTAGCAAATCATTGTATGCGAAATAAGAGATGAAAACTATGTAAAACTTACCGTTGACTGCCGCCATGACGAATCTTATTTGCGTGGTATCAGTGGCGCAAGTGAAATGCGTGTAGATTTGCTTGGTCTCGTGCTGGTTCAAGCTTACGAACCGGTTAAGAATGTAGTCGCAAGCCGCANGGCCGCAAAGACGCAGGTTTTCCTGGATGATGATATCTAGACAAAAGGGTTAGCAAATCATTGCATACGTAAGAAGAGATGAAAACTATGTAAAACTTACCGTTGACTGCCGCCATGACGAATCTTATTTGCGTGGTATCAGTGGCGCAAGTGAAATGCGTGTAGATTTGCTTGGTCTCGTGCTGGTTCAAGCTTACGAACCGGTTAAGAATGTAGTCGCAAGCCGCACTGTAATCATCACCACCCTCGTAATCGGGGAAGTAGTTCTTCATGGGGCTGATGGGCAACTTCTCCTTGAAACGATCAATCTTGTTAAGGAACAGAATGATTGATGTCTTAATGAACCACCGCGAGTTGCAAATGGAATCGAACAGTGTGAGGGCTTCTTGCATACGGTTGACCGTCTCATCCTCGAACAGAAGCTGATCGTACTCGGAGATGGCAACCAGGAAAAGAATAGTTGTGACGTTCTCGAAGCAGTGAATCCACTTCTTACGCTCTGAACGCTGACCACCAACATCGAACATACGGTACGTCAAATCACCAATAATGAATGTCGTCTCTGTAATACCGGTGNTCTTGCATACGGTTGACCGTCTCATCCTCGAACAGGAGCTGATCGTACTCGGAGATGGCAACCAAGAAAAGAATAGTTGTGACGTTCTCGAAGCAGTGAATCCACTTCTTACGCTCTGAACGCTGACCACCAACATCGAACATACGGTACGTCAAATCACCAATAATGAATGTCGTCTCTGTAATACCGGTGGTCTTGACACGAGAGCGGAGAACATCCTGGTCGTTGGGCATGTAATCCGGAGCAGCAATCCGGGCAATGTTGTCGAAGTAGTATCTCGCAGAGTCGTTGAGCTGGTACTCGCGCGAACGCTTGAAGCACTCCTGCACACCGTGGTCCTTCCACAGGTCACCAATAGCAGTACCAACCTCCGGAGGGAGAACATCACCCTCAATCTGCGCAGGCTGAATGAAAATAGTCTGCACGTGGTACTCCATCCGCTGCTCCTCCAAAGGAAGGTGGAGTTGCTCCATGGCCTCCAGAATGACGCGCATGGACTGAACCGTGTTGGAGAAAATAATCTCCTTGAACGACTCACGCTCATCCCGAGAGTAACCACCCTCGTGGATCAGCTTCATCTGCTTAAGAATGGTCGACTTTCCAGACTCACCAGCACCTGTAATAGTGTGTTAGAAGCAAATGAGATAGAAAATTTGAAACGGGAGCCACTTACCAAGAAGAAGCATCTTGATCTCATTGCGCTGGTTAAGCTTGTCGCGCTTAAGCTGGTTCTCAATCTCCTCGTTGCGAGCCTTGCCCTCCTTATCCTCGGTACTCATACCACAACCCATTTTGAGAGATTTTTTGAAAGTCGTAAAACGTAAAGGAAATAGATGACTGTATGATTTGAGAGTTAGTTTCCATTTGTATATATTATGAGTTCAAGATTGTCAGGTCCAGGACAATAAAATAATGGCGACACGGTAGTTTAAGTCGTCACACAAAAACACCCGATTGAATCTCTTAGAAAGGTGTGGTAGTACGTCGTATGTCTTGCCGCGTTATTGGATACAAAAAAAGACGCTGGTGGGAAAAGGAGCGAGATGACTACTCGAGAAGTTTGCGCTCTGAATTTCTCATCATCAATCGCATAATTAACACCAGCTATAGGTATTATGGAAATTCCAATTGTCGGACAGTCGATACACCAATAATCACACAAGGCGGGACGATTCGTTGGACTGATTGACGACTACCGAATCGGACATATTGTTACACCGTATCTTCCAAGTATCCAATTGCCCACGTATGGGACAGTTTGCACCCATGGTTCAAGGCTTTTCGTGTGTACCCTTGAAATGTCCTGGACGTGGTACCGAAACTGGCGGTGGAGGTCCTACCTTTTTTATCGCGATCGGACCCTGAATATTCCAACAGCAATTCGGGTAATGGCTATCGTATGTTCGGGTTGATAGCGCCGATGCTTATTCGATGAATTCGAGCCGGTGATTGATTCAAAGGTTTGAAAAGGTCCAAATGGCGAATGTCGTGTAAACGTGATTTCAGTGGCCAAATAGCGTAGGATTATAAGAGGCTGGAAATTGTGAATCCGTGCTGGTAGGGGGATTCGCGTTGTGCCTTGTCGTAGGGGCAAAATGGGTGTCAATAAAGACTTCGAAGCGGGAAATAAGAAAGCGTAGAGGGGTAATTAAAGACAATAGTAGTTGAGACGAAGAATGGGTCGACTGAAGAAACGAATAATTTTGGTTTGGTCGAGGCTGGGGCTGATGATGACAAGTCGTAGAATACAATCAAGCCGAGCAATTGATGAATAAGACGAGTGGCGAGTGAATGAAGGAGAAGAAAGAAGAAAGAATAAGAGAACGGGAAGAAGGAACGTGACTGGTGGCAGCAGCACGGAAAATAGATAATGAAAGAGAGAAGAGAAGGGAGAGCTGGTGAGGGAAGGAAGGGAAGAAGAAGAAGGAAAAAAAAGAAAGGAAGGAAAGGGTAAAGAAAGAGCAAGTCAAATGTGAAATAACAAAATACAACAAGTAAGAGCAGTGAAATCGTAAAAGAGGCAGTTGACCTGTGCAAGCCGGGGGGGGTGTTCAGTGCTGTAAGCGGACTTTGGCTTTTGACTGCACAAGGTTTTCTGGGGCTCTCCGGGGGGGGGCTCTTGTGAACTTTACAGACGGTCCTTCGTGAGAAACGACTAGTGCAGAGGGGATTTGGATAAATGATGAGAAGACAACGCGTGTTAAATTACTCGAATTTATTGTTATGGAAGGAGAGCTGCATTGGCCCAAACCCATGCTAGCCGCACTGATGAGGTACAGAACGAAGAATATCATGCTCCTGTGTCCCAGGGTTGTGTCGACAGACAGACAGACAGACAGACAGACGCCTCTAGACAGCCTTGGTGACAGTTATGGACAATCAAGCCAAGATTACGTGAGAGTGAACAGGATGATCGCAGGTGGGCGTCAATACACACGGGCAAAGACGTGCGCGTGTTGTTTCCTCTTTACCTCTTTACATACGACGTTTACTGGTAGGATTTGGACTTTACGCGTTAACTTTGTTCTTCCCAACAAACCATGGCAGTTCTTTTCACCTCATTCGAAAAGGTTCCCACAGCAGCGTTCTTTGCAGACACTTTGTTTTATGTGCATTTCCGCTGGCCCTGTGTTCTTCGTTTTTGTTTCCTCTCTCTCTCGTCCATCGTTGGCCAATGGAGCATGCAGCTTCAGCCAACACGGCCTGGAACATGGGGTGAGAAGCAATCCACTAGCCCCAGAAGACCATGACGGAAACCCAGGCATGTACACAACAGGGGGTACTTCCTTATTGGGTCACAGTTTGCTAACACAGTAGAGCTGGCTTTCTATATGCCTGTCATGGAAGCAAAAGAAAAGACGGGAGGGAAGGGGCAGAACAGGCACTTAACATTCGAGGCTCTTTTAATAGAAAAAAATAGCTGGTGATATCAAGATGTGCATATGAACTTCAATAGTCATCACAAATCATGACATTGAAGAGAATCTCGGCCATCGGACTCCCTCCAAAACATGTTGTTGACAGTTGAATTGCCCCGAAGGATTCGGATACCAAGACTCAGAGCCCCGAGCACGGATGGTACTGGTGATATTGCAGGAGACACACCGAGACAAGAAGCTCAAGCGACAGGCCGGTTGACAATGAACCAGCCGTTGAAGGCGCAGTCATTAATCAAGTGGTAACCTCTACATGACGGCCAACCAAGAAAAAAATATCGGAACTTACGGGAAGCACGCACACCAAACAATAACGATTTCGTCACAGGCGAGCCCGCGGATAATAGGGCGAATAGAAGGGGTGGAGAAGGTCACCCTTGGGTCATGTCTTAGGTTGAAGCTTCCACCGGTCTTCTTTTCCATGTTCTGTACTTTCAGCCAACTTGATTGACTATGGTACAGTAGAAACCTAGACTTGTCAGATATAATGTCAGATATCATATAAGTCTCGCCATTGCCGATGATTCTCTAGTAAGCTCTATCATATAAAGGTTATATCGATATCATCCACATCATTTATTCTTTTTCAATTCAAACCTGTCCTTATGTTTCACGTTGCGTAATTTGTCTCTTAAACGGACGTTGATATTGGTCTATATTAGGGTTAGGGCAAATATCAACGACCACCAATAGATTAAGCCTACTTTCAGCACAGATCTGCATTTCATCAGTTGACACAAATTGTGACTATAAGCAGCAACAAGGCGTCTCTATATTTTCGTTTGGAAGACATGTGAAAGACGAGAGTAGACTATGATTTGAATGTCAGGTTTACATGTATAAGATTTGACACAATGTCAATCATATCAACCTTCTGGAAGATCCACAAGATACAGTCAGTTTTTGCTTTTCAAAAGTGTGTTAATTATCACCAATTTTCTGCCCGTCTTCTCAAGCGAGAGTGCAACTCGAATTTGGTTCACCAAGACATAGAAATNCACAAATTGTGACTATAAGCAGCAACAAGGCGTCTTTATATTTTTTGTTTGGAAGACATGTGAAAGATGAGAGTAGACTATGATTTGAATGTCAGGTTTACAGGTATAAGATTTGACACAATGTCAATCACATCAGCCTTCTGGAAGATCCACAAGATACAGTCAGTTTTTGCTTTTCAAAAGTGTGTTAATTATCACCAATTTTCTGCCCGTCTTCTCAAGCGAGAGTGCAACTCGAATTTGGTTCACCAAGACATAGAAATCAGATCAGCAAAGTATATAGAAGAACCTCAAAAGAAAACAAAAAAGAAACATAAAATCTCCAGATTTTGTCCCCTGGTTAACCCTTCTGTTTTCGGAAATTACATTTTGCATAAAATTATCGCTTGCGCTGGTTTCTGGGGTTGAACGAGGGCCTGTGTCCCTTTTCAGCTACAGGCGGCATTGATGATTTCCAGTCTCCAAACAGCAATTCATTCACCCTCTAACAAAAAGTAACGTCAGGCCCTTTTTTGTTTGTCAGCTCTTATATCTTGGAACTGGTTTTCTGGTCGGACTTGGGTTCCTGGTTTACAGCTGCTTGCCTGTATGTAATGTCGAGATGAAGATGTGATGTCGTATGTGTTTGTGTATATTGTATTGGATATGGCACAGTAATGTCACCTTAATAAACGCACTGTTTCCACTGAACCGAGTTATAGGATAATATCAACACTACATAACGGAATAAAACATCAAAGCACATCAAACTCCTCCGGGAAAACGATTGAATACCGTCTTCTACCAAAGCGGTCATAAGAGCCTGAAACCCGCAATTTGCCACTCCAGAAGCCTCTATATATACAGCCCATCACCAGTGTGTAGAGTGCTCTGAAGAGCCCTAAGCGCAATCACTAGCGGCCGCTAGAAACACTATCTCAAGAACTACAATGCCACGCTAGACACCAATTGTGAGACTGCGGCTTCCCCCTTGCTCCTTTTTTCCCTTTTTTGCAGGTGGAGAATTAGCACTAATAGTTCCATAGCGTGGTGCTCCGCTGGTCTGTTTAGCGTAGAATCCTAGCTTGTTGNGAGCCTGAAACCCGCAATTTGCCACTCCAGAAGCCTCTATATATACAACCTATCACCAGTGTGTAGAGTGCTCTGAAGAGCCCTAAGCGCAATCACTAGCGGCCGCTAGAAACACTATCTCAAGAACTACAATGCCACGCTAGACACCAATTGGGACACTGCGGCTTCCCCCTTGCTCCTTTTTTCCCTTTTTTGCAGGTGGAGAATTAGCACTAATAGTTCCATAGCGTGGTGCTCCGCTGGTCTGTTTAGCGTAGAATCCTGGCATGTTGTCAACTGTCACTTTTTTTCACTTTTCTTGCCATTTACAGGAATCAATCGCGAACTCTATGACGATGTTGGTTCACCATTAAAGTGCCAAAAAGAACCCTTTATACAATCATAAGGGTTCATACGGTCATTGAGCTGGTCGTGGAGTCTTTAGACTGACGCTAGACAAATGGTAGCGTCAGGAACCATGCAGGTACTAGGTAGGAATCAAATGCAACGTAAATCCAGATTACTTGCCAATGGAGAAAACTACAATCGCACCAAAAAGATAACACCCAATTCGTGAAGATTTGTGCTTGTCAAGGTTGAAGAAGAATGACCCCCCCATACTATTCAAACAATAGGCCAGAGCAAAACCCCACACGAAAATCTTCCTTTAATCTCACGTGTTTTGCCGTTGACACCAGAAAATCTCCGTTATCCTGTTGTCGTTTTGGCACTCCGACCGGAGTTTACAAAAAAACCCTACAGCATTAGCCAAACTCAACGTATCCGGAAACCCCAATAGTGGTCCTACGCAATCCGATAGAATGGCGGTCTTTGCTTCTAGCACGATGCGACGCTGCACCGTC
>JSUI01006389.1:0-52174 GCA_000833645.1 Huntiella omanensis
TCATCGATTCTTCTCGTCATTTTTGTGGAAACTTCCAACGTCATCTTTTCAAGAGGTCATTACCCAATACAACCTATTTTTTTTTCTTTCTTTTTTTGACTTTTATCATCACAGCATTTAAAAATGGGCCAGGCTAATCTTTTCTCTTTCCCCTCTACTGAGCCTTTGACTGAGGCTCTGAGAGCTTACATTGTGCAGGCTCAAAACACCGGATTTGTCCGCCACAACATCTTCAAGATTGCCGTATCCGGCGGCTCCCTCCCCAAGACTCTCTCGCAAGCCCTTCTCGCCCCCAGCAAAGGGCCCGACGACGTCCTCGATTTCGCCAAGTGGGAGATTTTCTTCGCCGACGAACGTGCCGTGCCCCTTGACCACGCTGATTCCAACTATGGCCTGTTAAAGACCGAGTTCCTCGACAAGATCCCCGCCGGGTCTGGAACCCCCATTGTCCACGCGATTAACACAGAGTTCCTCAATGACATCCAGGAACTTGCCGACCAATACGAACAGACTCTCGTCAAGAGCTTCGCTAGCAGGGACTCCGTCAAGTTGCCTATTTTCGACCTTCTCCTTCTTGGTTGCGGACCCGACGGACACACCTGCTCTCTGTTCCCCGGCCACCCTCTTTTGCGCGAGGGGTCCGCTTGGGTCGCTCCTATTGAAGACTCTCCTAAGCCGCCGCCGAGACGTGTTACGCTGACTATGCCGGTTGTTACTCACGCTGTGCGCGTTTGCTTCGTTGCTACCGGTGGTGGTAAGAAGACTATTATGAAGGAGATCTTTGATGATGCCAACCCTCTGCCGTGTGCTATGGTCAACGCTCTGGCTGGCGATCGGTGCTCGTGGTTCGTTGATGATCCGGCTGTCGAGGGTGTTGCTTACACCCGCTCCAAGTTCACTTAGATATTTCGCTTTTCTATTTCCTTGGTAGTCATTTTGCGCTTGGGGGTTTCAGTGGATATCCGAGGTCTCCGAAACAGCATATTTCTATGCCACTAGACGTGGTAGAGCAATCTGCCCATAACTCGACTAGAGGAACCAAGTTATTCCATTTAGAACCACGACGTCTTTTCTGTACCTTTTCTCTTCTATTTCACTCATTACTGAGTTCTTTTCATCATACCCCGTTAACTCGACCATACAACCGAGGGCGGATCATCATTCCCAGAGACATACTCTCCGTGTTTTTGCTCTGTCGCATCCTCAAAATTGAACTTATTTGAAGCATCCAAAGATTGAATATTGTGATTGGTAATTGGGTATCTATATGTGCATGTCCATGTACTTCATTCGTCCTTAAAAAGCCCTCCAGATAGCACCAGCTTGATACTGATCAGACTCATCTGTATCATCCAACATGGAGCTAACCCACTCTTCTTCGCGACTAACAGCTTCATTCTCAATTTGTTCCATGACAGCTAACTCAGTTAACATGTCGCGAATCAAAACTGTACAACCAGTCAATATCCGGTGAATAGCCGGAATCTGATTTGGCGAATCAGCTCCAGTATCACTCGGAACTTGTCCAATAGACATCATTTGCCTACGCCACTCATCCAGCCGTCTTCCCAAGCTCATACATTCCTCGCGCCACGCATTATCAAGCTTACCCACTAACAAGACTTCGCCATCTCGAAACATGCCGTTGCTATCACCACGACGGCGCGCCTCTTCAACTCCAGTCATCATTTCCGCCCACTGTTCGAACCTACTCACAACACGGGCGTACTTTCCACCTGCCTCGGACATATTCCAGATACCGAGGAGAATAGAGTCTAGGATTTGAACTTTACGCTCAAGATCGCCTCCAGCAGAGGATCTACCCCAATGTAGGAGAGCCTGAGCATTGATTATATCTGTCCTATCGGCTTCCATATCCGCAATATACTCGGCTTCCGCATGTAGACTTTCAAAGCGCTCGCTTAGGGCATGTCGGGCAGAGTCTCGCCAGCTGAGATCAACAGCAGCAGAATCTCTATGAAGGAGATGAAGGAGTAGAAGATCATTCTGGTGCTTACTGGTTTCGGCTGTAGCGGCTATATTACTGGGGAGCTTCGACGGTGATGGTGGGGCAAAGTAAGTAGAGGTTGCTGGCTTTGGAGCAGTGTTCTTTGCTGGCGAGTAATGTTGTTGTAACGTGTTAAACGCAGGACGAGATCGTGAAGCATCGCTAGTTGTACCGGAAGGTAGAGTCTTCTTTGTTATCTGACCCGTTGCAACGGCTTGTGGCTTTGACAAGCCAGGCACTGTTGGAGGAGATTTTGAGTGCTGCGATAGGGCCCTAGGTTTTGTTACTGGCTTTGTTGCTGGTTTTGTTGTCACTGGTGTCCCAGTGTGACTCCCAGCACTGGCAGCACTGGTAGTTGATGCACCCGAAGCTGGTCTAGTAGCAGTTGGAGTCACAACTGACTTTGTGCGCCGATGCACATTGGCCAGCGGCGGTTTTGACCGTGTTTGTGCAACCTCGCTCGGGGCAGCAGGACGCAAGATAGTAGAAGGATGTCGTCGAAGGCCTTCGCCGGTTGAAGGCTTGCGCGCAAGTCCTAACGCACCACCTCCGGTTAACCCGGAACGGGTAGTCACTGTAGCTGTGGATGGTGCTACTGTACGTTTTGGAGAAGATGTAATGGGAACCGAACGCTCGGATGTCTTAGGTGGTTGTCGGACACTAACTGATCGACTAGGTGAAGCCGAAGACGACGACGTGGGAACCCGGACAGTGGCGCTTCGAGTCAATCCATCAGATGTGCTTTTCACGGGGGCACGCAGACTAGCAGTTCGGGAAATGTTCGGTGCCGCAGCAAGTGTCTTTGTCGCGATCGATGCGCTTGGTTTAGCTAAAGATCGTGTAGAGATAGCTCTGGATAGGCCATGATGTGGTGGCGCTGGAGGTACCGCGGTTGAAGTCGATGGCGCGGCGGGCTGTCGTAGAGACCGCGATCGATTTGGTAGCCGCGACGCGGCAGCGCTAGATGATGTTGTCGGCATGAGATTCAAAGAAGAATTGTGAGCTTGTCGACGAAGCTCATGCAGGGAAGAGAAAATGTAAAAGAAATGTCCCTACTCGAAAGGGGTTGCGATTAAAGTAACCAAGCGGGAAAAATAGCCAACAAAGGCAGTAAGTAATCGAACTAGATGTAAAAGCAATTACCCTAGAAAAGTAAAGATATGTTATCCACGAACGTATGTACATGTGAACGTGATTGCCGATTATGATGTTTGTCACTTGTACATTATAATGTCGCTCAGCCTACCACATAAAAAAGTAGCATAAATGGAGTAGCAAATAGTTGCAGCTGAAGCGAGCGAGGTACGCGCTTGCATTGCATTGTGGCAGGAGAAGGAAAGAGGCGATCAGATCTTCAGCGGATGAAATTTCATGCAAGCCATGTGAATCAGGGCCATAAAATCATCAGCTAAGTGTGTGTACACATATAGTCAACAGGCAATTGCAAAGAAAAAAGCGTAATGTGTGATGAAAAGTCTGATATTACGACAAAAGACAAGATACATAGAGAAGAAACAAAGGAAAACTATGTAGAAACACCAGGACTCCAAACAACCCAATACCTAAAAAGGCCATAAACGATAACTAAGCGGAATTCAACTTCAGATGCGGCAAAGGGACAACCCAGAAAGAAAATACAAAAATACAAAAACCGGACAAAAAATAAAACAATCCAAGGTTCAAACGGCATATCGCCGCCACATAACACTCCGGACTTCAACTTACGACGACCCATTGGTGTACATTACACCATTCGGAATTCCGTTGGAGACACCGCTATATCCACCTTGGTTCACTCCATTCATCGTCGGATATCCATCAATCTGGCCGTTTCCCGTGGTTGCTGTCATGCTGACACCTTCCACCATAGCTTGAAGATCGCCCTTATACCCTCTCAGCGTGTTAGCACAAGGCGAGCAGATGCGAAGAGCACACCAGTGGCACCGTTGGAAATCCTCTACCTCGGCCTTGCTGCAAGTCTGGCACGTAAGAGGGTAATGGCGATTGCTGACGCGAATCATGTTTTGGTGCTTATGCAGACAGTTGAAGTGCGAGGCCTTGAGAGCCGCGGCTTGCATCGGGGCTCCGTCTTCTCGGGGAGTTGCCTCCTGCTTCGGGAAATAGAGAGCTTCGGCGGATGGGGGCGGCAACGTGCTGTAATCCACATCCTTGTAAACCGTTGATGATGGCCGACTACCCATGATTGACCGTGCCTGACTGTTTTGACGTAGGTGACCAGTGATCGGACCGGGGTTGGGACGAGGACCCAAGTTGTTGTTACCGTTGACCGGTCGGGGGTACTGTTGCTGAGGAGGCTGCTGAGGCGGCTGCTGGATGGATGGTTGTATGGGCTGTTGCTGTTGCTGCTGTTGTTGCTGAGGAGGCTGCTGGACGGATGGCTGTATGGGCTGTTGCTGTTGTGATTTCGGCTTCACCTGGCTGGGTAGGCCACCAACAAAGGGTCCGTTCAATCTGGGCTGTTGTGGTGGTTGTTGCGTAATGGGAACTTCTGACTTGGGTGTTGTAAGCTCAACAGGCTGGGCTGTAACAGGAACAACGACAGCAGGAGAAGAGGATGGGCTTTGGATCGGGGTCTGCCCGACAGCCTTGCGTGCAATCGGCTTCCTGGTCACAACAGTAGGCGCCGCTTCCGCCGGGGCAGCAACTTCCGTTTTAGTTGCCGTGTCTGTGGGTGCCTTATCCTCCTTAGGAGAAGTTGCGGGTGATAATGGCAATGGCGATCTCATAGTCTCGCCAATAGGCGACTTGACATCTCCGCGTTCGTAGTCTGGCGTGGGTAAGCGTTTGTGCGGCTCCGGCACCTTCTGCAACTTGCTTCCAGAGTGCCCCATTGAACTAGACGAAGGGGATTCTTGCGAATAAACGGAGCCACTTGGTGAAAAGACTGCTGATTTCTGTTCTGACGCAGGTGGCGCCGGTAGCGCCTTAGAAACCGGACGCCCCTGCGACTTTTGTGACTGAGTGGTGGGCGATAGTGAAGAGGCACCCTTAGCAATGTTTCCCTGATCACTCCCCGTCACACCGGTATTCTGGATGGCCGTTGCGATACCAGCACTCTGTCCAGATGTCTCTTTAAGTTTCAAATCACTAACTTGGGGCGTCGCATCATTCTTGATAGAACGACGTCTCCAGAGCTCGGAATCAGCTGATCCCTTGTCGGTCTTGGTCACATTGCTCCCCTTTACAGCCTCAGTCTCGCCTGCAACTGCCACTGCCTTGCCATTAGAGAATGATCCGCCACCACCGATTACTGCAGCTTCCGTCTGATTACTTGTACTAGCAGTTGTCGTCTTATCATTGGTTGCCGGCGTGGACACTACCGATACAGGAGTCGATGGCTGCGATGAGTACGATGACAAAATGTCCGACATCAACGAAACTGGACGTTCAGAGTGGATGTTGCTAGTAGAGCTCTCCGTTGCACTGCTGTTGAGATACATCGCCGACTTGTTTGTCTTCAAGTCACTACCAAGACCGGCAGAGCCTGGAACCTGTAGGCTGTTCGACGGATCGGTAGCTTGGCCCTTGGGAGTTTTGGAATCTTCTCCATACTGGGAATACAACGAATAGTCAAAGTCGTCCTGGTTGGCGGTTGGTAAAGCTGAGGAAGACAGCTTTTTAGACTGATTTGACGATATAACATCTGGTGTGGGTGTTGATGCTGCCGGTGTATCCTTGGGTGCAGGTGCGGGAGCCGTGGTGGTTGGTTGGGCAGCAGTCGCCTTGTTGCCAGTAAAAGCGCTAAAGAACCCCATTTCGTCGGAAACTTCTTCGGATGGTTGCGCGTACGAGTTCAAAATAGTCGACAGACGGTATAAATCAGAGGAACGGTTGGCCTGTGTTTGGGGTTGCTTTGGTACTGTCAGTTGCGCTTCCTGTACCGCGTTGTTTGAAGTGACACTGGTGATGTCAATAATTGGTGTCGTCTGGGTAACAGGTATGGCAGGAAGATCGGAATCCTTCTTCTTCGGAGAGTTGCTTGTCGTCGTTGGTGTGAATGTCGCAACAGCAGGAGCTGAAGTGTTATGCAAATTAGCAGCCGGCTGCTTGAATGATGAAAAGGTCAAAGACTTCGCGGGAGTTGGCGGTGGAACGTCTTTCTGTGACGGGATAACACCGGTAGCCGACTTTGCGGGAGGAGGAGGAGCTGTCTTGGAAATTGGAACCGGCCGGCGGGGAATCGACATAGAAGGTGGCTGAGAGTCGACAGCTTTCTTGCTCGCGGAGCGCAAAGGAAATAGTTTGGCAAAAGATGTCTTTTCCCGTGGAGCCTTTGGAGCCTTTGACGGAGTAGAAGGAAGAAACTTCATCGTGGCAAAGGCGGTTGGTTTTGTTTGTTTATTAGTCTGCACGTGGATTCCTGTTTCGCTTGGGCGTTGTATCGCTTGAGGGCTCTTTGCTGGAGCTGCCAATGCGGGATCAACACCTGGCACAGCAGTATTTTGAGACGCCTTTGTCTGATCAAGTGTTTGAGACAGTCCAGGAGTTCGCGATCCGGGAGAGGAAAAGGTGTTGGGGTCGCAGTAGAGGAGGGAATGCTTATGGGCCCCTGTGCCCTGGTTCAAGTTTGTTTTAGCACTCGGATCGCGGTCTGTGGCTGTCCCTGGGGGTACAGCGTCAAAAGATAGTGCGAGCGGCTCAAACGGCAAGGGAGCCAGGGTCGGGACTGCAGGCAAAGCCTTGGCTGTCCGCGACCGATCCTTAGACTTAAAGGGCATTGTACCTTTGAAAAGTCCTATCTTGACGTAGTACTGTTGTATCCTTCAACAGTCAAGGAATACGATTGAATTCGAGGCGCAGACTTGCTATAGGTGGCTCAGCGTTACGAGTCAAAAGTTGGTGTAATGCGACAGTACTACAAAAGCAACAACACACGCAAGCCTATATAAGGGTATGTATGCGTATCGTTGAATAACAACTTATGCGTGGTCTTTTGTGCCTTGTCGATGGACTTAATCTCCCACGGCGTAGACTGAGTACGACAACCCGAGTCTCGTGAATTGTACGACTACTAAAGCGTCGGTGCTACAAGGTGATCCCAGTGCCTGTATGAAACAACATAATTCTGTCAGCACATGATCGCCAATAACAGTCCCATCAGGAGGCCACATGAAATCGATAACCATAGTTGGACTGAACATGAAAACTTGGTTGAATGCAAGGTCAGTGCCCTGCAAGCATCCAGAGATAATGACGTCTTTCGCATCCAAAATAATGGGCCCTCTGCATTCCCGCAAGTCCTTAGACAGGCGACCCGATTGCACAGGCATTGTGACTTTTGGGTGGATATCAGAACCCACATCTTGCCGCGACTGCAACACAAGCACAGGCCGAAAAGTAACAGAACCCATGCACGCATGCCTCAAGAATATTGTGTATGCACGTATTATACATATGTGCAATACCCAACTATGTATAGACACACTCGGCATCAAGAAATACATATAACACGGATGAACGCATTGTACATACATGTGCATATGTGTACGTACCTGTAAAATAGTAGGTCGTATATGTTGACCAGCAAGGCTTGCAACAAAAAAACATCCGTCTATATCAACTCGCTCGGTTCAAGACAGTATGTCTCAACAAATGCACCGTGTTATGTGTAGCAAATCAGGGCAGTTCGAAGTGATGTCTCGTTCGCGTAGTGGAAGATGTAGTTTCAGTGAACGAACGAACACAGACATATGTCTGTAGTAAGCAGTAATATGCGAACAAATGCGCCAAAACGTCCGTGTAAAAGAAGTCAACGGTCGAGTTGTACAACAGAAAGCAAACAAAAATCGGTGTAATGAGAGAAGATTCTAACAACGCTTGAGCACAGGACGATAGCTTCCCTGGTTTTCGTCGAGGCGGGCAAGATTAGATTTCGGACGTCCGAGTACAAGTTTTGATGCCGGGACTGTGAAAAGAACGACGAAGATGACAATGGGAAGGTTCGTGAAGCGCAAAAGAATGAAACACACACACGATGAACCACTTGACAAAATCAGATGTGCAGTTGAGAAAAGGGGCGGCAATGGATTAGGTTAAAAGTGAAGGAGGTAGAAATGTGACAGCAAGGGTGTGGCTGTGGCGTCAATTCTCCTCTGCCACGCCTTAGAACTCACAGGGAAGGACAACAGAAGAGAGGATGTAACCAGGCTGAATGAGCTGAATCTGGGGAAATAACTATCGCGAGCGTGTGATTATGTATGTATGTACATACAACATACGTATGTAAGCATGTATTTATAAAAGCACATATATTCACACGTAGTTTATAGTGTCTGGCTAAAGGTATGCTACAGGGAGATATTAGGCCGTAGGTCTTAGTATCTCACGCATACTTGAGATTACTTTATATAGTAAAAGTTGACAATACTCCGACTATCAAAGGGGTCCTTTGGCGCTTCATCAGCTGTACCCGAAACAAATCCAATAACCGTGTTGGCGACCTTTTCTATATGAGCTGAAGTTGTTACCAAGCACGGGGATAGAATATGTTATATAAGTACTACTCTCGGCGGTAATTAGGATACAATTGGTCGTGAAGACGCAGAAAATGGTTAGAACGGGCGGTTGTCGGATCCCATTATATGTACATACATACACACATGAACACTATTAATTTTGATGGAGCAATACATGAATATGTGAAACCAAAGTTCTGGTAACAATCAACAGGGATAATTGAAGCTTAACATAGTGGTCGATCGGGTTTCTTACAAAAAGCCCCTACGTGACCACTGACAAGTGGGCCTGAAGGTTGAAAAGGGTATGGTCCAAATATATGTAACCCTAGCACTTGTCCAACAGAATCTTACAAATTGAACACAGAATTACTCATATTAAACTCATATTAAATTCATATGCAAGTTTGTGTGTAAAAGTGTTAACTATAAATTTCGAATATTGCATACACACATCTCAATCCGTACCGAAAATATGGGCTACACCGGGACTCTTGGTCTTATTCCGTGATACCGATCCCGTTCCAAACAACTCTTTGGCGTCTTGTGCAACATTGTCGTCCGATTTAGTTGCACTTTCCCCAAATAGGAACGCATTGCGTGTCCGCGCACGACTGGTAGACGGTAGAACTTGCCGTACAGGTTTGACTTCAATTGTCATATTTACTCCGTCTTGGTTCAGTGTTGGACTGAAAGAATCAAGCTCTACAGAGTGGCCAATGATTTCTGTTGTCGCAGAAGCCATATTTGTCTGTTGAATCGTATTTGTTGAGTTCCTAGGTGAGGGTGAGAGGGGATCGTAAAGACTAGCTCCATCAGCATTGATAGAAACCGAGCTTGGTAACGAACGCATAGCCTCTATGTTTGCATGACTAAGAGGTTCGATGTTGAGTTCTGGAGAAATTTCGGATCCCATTCTAGTGACGGGCTGGATTTCCTGAGAAGATGTGTCGGGCTTTGGTGGTGATGTCGATGGCATATCGATAATCTCCGACTTTGAAATAATTTCAATATCCAGATCACGTGCGTCTGGGAAATTTGAAACTTCGTCGGTAGATGCTTGAGCAGTCCCGCTTTTTGGTGCATCATCGTGGGTACTGCCTGCTGGGGGATCCTCTGATGAAATTGGAACGCTTACACTAGAGTCTTCCAATGAGATCTGGACCATCTTCAACCTGGCTATAAAGAGTTGAACAGCTTCAATGCTTTGCTCTCTATCTTCCATCCCTGAAAGACTGAGTTCGCGCATACTGTCCACGATGTCGCCCACTATCCTAGAAAGCTGATGATTGCGTTTCTCCATATCGACCAAACGATAGTCCGCAGGTGGGATTGCATTGTTGCGAGCTACCTCCTGCAACTGCTGCACATTCTTCTTGATTTCACCCACAGCTTCGCGGACAGCACGATTGATTCCTAATTTCTCGCCGCGTTCAAACATGCCCTTGGCACCCTGAAGAATGGAATCCATACTAACAGGCTGAATCTTCGGATTAGGGGAATTCCCAAGCGGCGATCTTGCACCTCCCCATAAACGTCGTGGACTTGAGCCATCGAAAACAGGAGCTGAACTGGAGACAGGAGCACGACTACTGATAGATGCCGAGATAGGCTTTCCCGTGTGCTTCTCAACAATATGTGACCCGGCGGTAGCGTTCATTTGCAGTTTCAGATAAATTGCGTCTGCAATGAAGGTTTGAGGGCCATGATCTTTCGAAGGATCAGGATAGTTCAAAAGGAGAGTGAGACACTCGGAATTGTCACCGTCCATTACTGTGTAGGTTAGCATAATGTATCATATGTCAGTCGGCGTTACATAATGACTTACACAAGTGATGTATCCGTATGAGCATGGCAACGCATATCCAGTCTATCAATTCAAGATTTGGGTCTTGAGCGAAAAGTGTATCCCAGAACACGAGAAGGTCCTGTAGAGGAAACTCACGACTAAAAAGCAGACGTATCCACCGACTAACTTTGAATTAACACTATAACCCAGAGAAACGACTCTATTGTTGGGTAACTTACATGAGGAATATTTGAGGAGGGATATCGAATTGACTCAAATGATAAGCTAGCTGTGGGTCTACCTTTCTAAGGCAAACCTCATGGATGTGCTTACTCTTGAGTACAATGTGTGGCGTGGAAGGTATTTGCTGGGTATCAGAAGGTGACTCAATAGTAGGGACAGACGAGTCAGATACTTCACTCTTGGTGGCCACTTTCCCCGAGGTTCCACCGACGACGGATGACGCGGGTCCCAGATCATAAAAGACTGCAGCCTTTTTCATTATGCGATCAAAAAGTAAGAAAGCATCGTGCTCAATATACTTCTTGTCTAAGATATCGATCATTGTGGTGTCGCTTGGGCTTCCAGCAGAAACGAGCTCGTGGTCCACTGCATCAAGACTTAGAACCATAACCAAGGGAGCTACGAGTTCATGCATCCCTTGGCGATATCCTGCCTGGTCTGGGTGAAGTTTACAATACATGAAGAGGATATTAGAAACCATGTTTTGTACGTGCTTCTGTTGGTAAAAGGGCTCATCGGGTAGACGGCGGACATCTTGTTCAATTTCTTCACGAATAGATTCGTCCTCTCGCACAGTATTCCAAGGGGACTGGCATTCCCAATGAATGGTTGTTAGATGTGAACTTTGACATCATTCGAATATATGGGGAGACTATACGTACCTTTGGATCATCGTCCAACGGATCAGCTGCAGAGAGAGAAAGAGATTCAGGGTGGTAGACATATTCGAGGAACTTTTGCCTCTGTTGGCTATACTTGGAACGATGCTCGTTTAGAACAACGGCCCATTCGGGGGCCGGTCGGTCACCAAATAACAAGAATATCTAACCAATGGGAAGGTTAGTTACCCTCTTTCAACCGAAACCACAACGAATGCGTACCTTCCAGCATAATGACCTATATCCCACTAAACAAGGACTTTCTTGGCCATTATATTTGACTCCATCACGAAGGTGGGTCAATGTCGATCCCCGGGAAAATGTAGCATTCCATCGTTGCCTACAATCACGGAGATGGGGGCTTTGTTAGAATAAAACCTCATTATATTGGTCATTTGTTCAGGGACGCCGTACTTGACTTCACCAAGAGTAGACATAGTCATAACACGCTAGTGCCGATATTTCACGGCTAATATTTGTGCAGCTTTGATTCAGAACCGGAACAAGACGATGAAACACTAGCACAACTAAGGCGACGAAAATGTGAATATATATCTCACAAGCCGAGCGACTTGGTATCTCAAAGAAGGCTGAGCAGGGGTTTGCCAAATAGATCACACTATGAAAGTCAAAAACAAGAGCAATAAAAACAAAAATGCGTAGCAGAAAACGTCGTGTTTTTCTGCCACGATCAGATGATCAATTCGGAAACAATAGTTTGCCCTGGAGCGATGGTATACCGGACAGATGATAAAGGTCGACGTTCCAGGAATTACCTAGAGGGGTAATTCATTCCCGCGTGAGTGTGGGGGTCCTATATAGTGAGATGGTTGCCAGGTGTTGGCAGGTGTCAGTTGAGAGAGTACAGCCACCCTCGATAATGGTGGTGCCCTGACAAAGGATCACACCGGAATGATAGCTTGTTTAAACGAAGCAGCGCAACCATTGATCTTCAGAAATCATCTACAGTTCGAATTCTTTGTTGCCGTTAGTGCGGAAAGACGTTTCAACCCCTTGATTCTTATACTCATATTAGGTGTCATAGCATAATTTATTTATCAACCACTTCGTTCCCTACATTGTATCCCGATCGCATCTGAACTTTGTCCACACACAGATAAACCGCAACGACGACCCTTAGTTGTGTGGCGTGGGCTATATTCACAACACTTATTCACGCAACATCCAAGAAACTCTAAGTCGTCACTTCGAGCACCCTCTTTTCCTGGCCGAACCTCGAAATAGGTTCTCTATATAAACCTACTGCCCGGATCACACTCACTTAGATACTGGGAGTCTCGAACGCCAATGACATCATGTCTGCAGATCTCCTAGGTTTAGACGACTTTTATTCCAATCCCCAGCCGCCACAACCCAAGCCTCAACCTACAAGCTCGCTGAACTTTGCCAACCAATTTACCGGGCAGCCTTTGGTTCCAATAAATGCGTCTGCATCTTCAACCCTCACCAACCTACCCGAAGACGAAGATGACGGATGGGGAGACTTTGCAGAGGCAACCCCCAGCCCTGCGCCTCCGCAGTTAATGTCTGCGACTGCCTTTCCTATAATACCACAGCCGACACCTTCAAAGATTTCCCACACTCCTTCTCGCAGCATTCGATCTAATACGTTGGATATTCTTTCCAATAATTTGGTTTCCATAGACAGCCCCGTCACACAGGCGCAGAAGCCGACATCCACAGCGTTTCCAGTTGATTTCGACCCACGCCCACTGTTCAGACCAGCAGTTGTATCAAACAAGCCATCGTATACATCGAACGCCACCTCGTTAAGTTGGCTTGAGAATGTTGAATCAAAGTCAACCCCACAGCCACATGTAACTGCAAAAGTACCTACAGTGAAGAATAACAACCCAGACGTGTTATTTGACGCTGATGATTTTGCTGGAGATGATTTCGATGACGAGTTTGGGGATTTTGAAGGGCCTAGTACGATCGCTGCCCCTCCAACCACTACTATGCCGTCATTTGACTTGCTCTCTCTGGACTCTGACCCAGTTCCTTCCAAGTCTATGTCAACTTTTACAACACCAGCTGTTAGTAACTCAGCATCACTGTTAGATTTCACAGTACCTGCGACATCGGTGAAGCAAGAGATATCATCGCCCTCTCCATCCCAACGAGCGCAACCTCCTGGCCTCAATTTACAGTCATTGTACCCAGCAAACTCCAACAGCTCTCCGTCACCATACCCACACGCACCACGGTCTCCTTCTTTCCAACAGCGCAATCCGTACCCTAAGTTATCCCTCAAAACTCCTACGAAATCAGAGTTCACAAACAAGTCTGATATCACGCAAGCGGCCAAATCAGAGTCTCCAGTTACGGCTTGGCCATCTGGAGACCAAAGTGCGGTAGATGCATGGCCAGAGTTCGAAGACTTCCCAGACACCACCAGCAAGCCAAACACAGTCAAGCCCTCTATCAAAGCTGCCCAAAAACCAGTTTCCACCACTTCGAACGACAAGGGCGTTAGTATTCCATGGGATTGGCAAGGCATGGCTTCTGCAACAACCGTTTCATTGCCGACAGAGCAAAGCGCCTCACCACCAACTAACATACCACCGCCATCTGTTATTATGTCGATATTGCCGGAGTTGTTTGAAATGATCAATACCATCATTTTCAAGCCGTTAAATGGAAAGTCGCCTAACGTGAAGAAGGGTGTTCTTGAGGATGAGCGTACTGTGTCGTTCTTGAAGGGATATATTCTTATTGCTACTGTTTCTGCTCGTATCCTGGCTGGTCGGAAAGTCCGGTGGCACCGTGACAAGTTCCTGGCCCAAAGCATGACAATTTCGGCGGCAGGTGGAAAAGGAATGAAACTCGCTGGTATCGACAAGTCACGGATGGTGAGAGAGGACAGAGAAGCTGCAGATGTTGCTAGTAGTTGGAAGATTCATGTTGGACGGTTGAGATCTACTATCGCTACTGCCAACTCAGCGCCCTGTATGAGAGAGTTTCCTCCATTACGGATTCCCGAGATATCAGCTAATCTCAGTATCCAAACGGCGAAACTTATGCCAACAGCTCCAAAGGCGTGCGCATTATGTGGACTAAAGCGGGAGGAGAGAGTTACCAAGGTTGACTACGAAGTTGAAGATAGTTTCGGGGAGTGGTGGGTTGAATATTGGGGTCACAGAGCGTGTAAGAACTTCTGGGAGAAGCATGAGAAGAGTCTGCGTTCGAAGTAGTGTAAACAATGTAAGTAGTGAGAAGCACGTGTGTATATTGTGATGTATAAATATGCATGAATGTATATCCTTTATATGCAAGTTTGTGGAAGTGGGTTTGCATGACTGGGCGCATGTACGTATGTATGTATATGTGTATGAACGAACGTGTAAGTGTCCTGTCGGGGCACTGATTGTAGTTTATAGGTGAAGATGCTCCGATTCATAGTCTAGTTTTAGAGTTTTGCAATGTTACCAATTAGAAATTCTAGATTTTGTTTCACATGTCTACACATAACGTTGAGTTCCACGTGGATATTGAGTATATTGCTTGTCACATCCACACTAACTTTATCTGGATCAATTGTTAGGGACAAACATTTACGTTGTTGAACGCTTGTCTCCATTAGTATTAGCATTGACAACATGAGATTCTTTAATAGTGTATGAGCCTACTCAATGAAGCTGTAAATAAAAGCTCTTTCTGATTGATTTGACCATAATTCCAGTAGGCTCATACTCATAAGCATACAAGTATAAATGTTCACGGTCATCACGAGTTTACAATAACCATGATCCCCACACTAAGCTCTAATAATGGTTATCGATAACATTTCCCCAGAACCTGTTTCCCTGTCTTTCCCCTCCTCCCCCACCTGACCCGATTGCCGTTGCCTATTTTGTATCTTTGGTTGCCCCTTGAGTGCCACCTGCATGCTTGCAGGCGAAACACGGANATAGGTGAAGATGCTCCGATTCATAGTCTAGTTTTGGAGTTTTGCAATGTTACCAATTAGAAATCCTAGATTTTGTTCCACATGTCTACATATAAAGTTGAGTTCCACGTGGATATTGAGTATATCGCTTGTCACATCCACACTAACTTTATCTGGATCAATTGTTAGGGACAAACATTTACGTTGTTGAACGCTTGTTTCCATTAGTATTAGCATTGACAACATGAGATTCTTTGATAGTGTATGAGCCTACTCAATGAAGCTGTAAATAAAAGCTCTTTCTGATTGATTTGACCATAATTCCAGTAGGCTCATACTCATATAAGCATACATGTATAAATGTTCACGGTCATCACGAGTTTACAATAACCATGATCCCCACACTAAGCTCTAATAATGGTTATCGATAACGTTTCCCCAGAACCTGTTTCCCTGTCTTTCCCCTCCTCCCCCACCTGACCCGATTGCCGTTGCCTATTTTGTATCTTTGGTTGCCCCTTGAGTGCCACCTGCATGCTTGCAGGCGAAACACGGACAAAATATCACAACAACCGGCAGTGGCTGATATGATAATTGGATGCGGATGGTGTAACATTTGCTGTACTGTCACTGCAAATCACATGGCTAAAGATGACAGAATGCGGAAGAGACGCCCCGCGGTTTAGTCAGAAAACAACATAAGGCTTGTCAGGTCCAATGTAGCGCCTGTAGTCCGTCTTTGTGGAGACTGGAATGTGCTTACTGGGATGTATGGCGCGTATAATAATTAGATACAGAACAAGCAGGCTCAAAGCTTATCCACTTGAATTAAACCCCAACACATCGTATGTACATAGAAGGAACACAGTTTGACAGACAGGCCCCGCTTTCCGCGATTTCAGTTTGATGTGTTTTTTTTTCGCTTTTGCTTCCTTATGCAGCAAGCATTTCGCGAACCAAGTTATTGCTGCAACCTCTAACAAAGTCTGTTTCTTTCCGACAACAACAAAGGCTGCAACCCGGCTAGACAAATCCGCCCTATTCCGTCAATTCACCTTAGCTTCCTCTGGCAGGTAACCACCAACTATTGTACCCGCCACTTTTTCGGATCTGCTGTAGTCTGTGTCTATAGTGTAAGTAAGTACCCGTGGCTCCCGCAAGTTCTTCTTGCCCATTTTCCCCATTCCTTACTCTTTTTTTCTTTACTCTTTCCTTTTTTCACGCCACCCCGAATCTCTTGTTTTCAACGTCCCCGCCACGCTTCCTCGGTCACCCTTCTCTTTTTTCGCCCATTCTCCTCTCACCTTTCTCTTTTTTCTTTCTCCCTTCTCTTCTTTCTTCACATCCACAGCTTCAGCACAAGCACTACTACCAAGATACCATTTGAAATCGCTGCATTCGTTGACGAATACCAGGTAAGAAAGCATCGCCAAGAGACTCTTCGCCGCATTGCCAAAGTGACGGTTATATCGTCATGTCACTGTTGTTGATAGTTACGATGACGTCTCTCTGGTAGTCCACTTCAGATGTGTGGCTATCACCACGTGCGCGTTTTGGTCTACCACAACAAACCATTCACCAGGGGTCAGCATCTACGTTTGGATGATAGAACATAGCATAGTTGACTATGCTTCCTTTGACCCACACTTCTCAAGTGAGGACAAACTCCAATTGTGCTGTTCGTCTTTTATTTCTCCTGCCCTTTTCAGTATGTAANTGTTGTTGATAGTTACGATGACGTCTCTCTGGTAGCCCACTTCAGATGTGTGGCTATCACCACGTGCGCGTTTTGGTCTACCACAACAAACCATTCACCAGGGGTCAACATCTACGTTTGGATGATAGAACATAGCATAGTTGACTATGCTTCCTTTGACCCACACTTCTCAAGTGAGGACAAACTCCAATTGTGCTGTTCGTCTTTTATTTCTCCTGCCCTTTTCAGTATGTAAACATTGCGTTTACTCATTCCTTTTTAAACACTCCAATACGTCATACGCAGCCATGGTCATGGACCCCGCGCTTGTTTCCTCACTCCCCCGCCTTCGCTTGTTCATCACAGACACATGGAGCTATGATATCGACTTGTTGTTTTTGTTTTATCTGATTTGACACTAACAAATCCCCCTCGCAGCCTTTCAAGCCACTCAACTTCCCTTTTCACCTCTAAAATCCGACCTTGTAACCCACAAAGGTTCTTTTTCTTCCCGCCATGTCTACCATCCAGGATACCCACCCCGTCGCCGATGAGCACCTCGACGTTGAAATGAACGACGAGCCTCGTCTCGGCCCCAACGGCGAGCCCGCGCCCAAGACTGACGAGGAGTACGCTCAGGCTCAGGTGACTCTTCGTGCCATTGTTTCCAGCAAGGAAGCCGGTGTTATCATCGGAAAGGCTGGTAAGAACGTGGCCGACATTCGCGACGAAACGGGCGTCAAGGCTGGTGTCAGCAAGGCCGTTCCCGGTGTCCATGACCGCATTCTCACTATTACTGGTGGTTGTGATGCTGTCTCCAAGGCCTATGCTGCTATTGTCAAAGGCCTTATGGATGGTGCTCCCTCTGTCGGCATGGGCGGCGTCGTCCAGAACATGGGCTCTCACCGTAAGTTAAAGTGTATCTGCTTCCAATGTTGTCCCGCAATTCTAACTAGAATTATTTGTAGTGCTGAAGCTTCTCATCTCCCACAACCAGATGGGTACCATCATTGGTCGCTCCGGCTTGAAGATCAAGCACATCCAGGATTCTTCTGGTGTCCGCATGGTCGCCCAGAAGGAGCTTCTTCCTCAGTCCACTGAGCGCGTTGTTGAGATCCAGGGCTCTCCCGATGGCATCCAGCGTGCTATTTGGGAAATCGCCAAGTGCCTTGTTGATGACTGGGAGCGTGGTACCGGCACTGTCCTTTACAACCCCGCTGTCCGCACTCAAACCGGCACTGGTTCCTTCTCGACCGGACGCGACTTTGGTAGCCGCGTCACTCGCACCGGAAACGGCGCCGATTTCAGCTCTTCTCAGCGCACTTTCCCTCGTCGCTCTGACCCCGAGCCTGCCCGCTCCCCCCCTACCCACGATGAGAACGGCGAGGAGATTCAGACCCAGAACATCAGCATCCCTTCGGATATGGTTGGCTGCATCATTGGTCGTAGCGGTACCAAGATTAGCGAGATCCGTCGTTCGTCCAACGCCCGTATCTCGATCGCCAAGGTACGATAATTTTTCTCATGCACAAAGACCCCCATTTACTAACTAATTCCTGCTATTTGTAGTCCGCTCACGACGACACTGGCGAGCGTATGTTCACCATCATGGGCACTGCCAAGGCCAATGAGAAGGCGTTATACCTTCTGTACGAGAACCTGGAGGCTGAAAAGATGCGCCGCAGCCAGCAGCAATCGGAGTAAATTCCCACTCGTTGAGAAACCACGTGTTAAGCAGACATTTCCTGTCTTTTTGGCATCTGGTCGATCTTGTGGAATGGCGCCGATTCATCATTCTACCCCGAAGGTTCAACTCACCATTACCGCCCCTTGGTCACAACATAACTCTATCGCCCTCTATTTCGCCATCATTTCCTTTTTCGCGCTCCTTTTTCTTATCCACTGAACCTTCAGTCCGACGTCATTCACCAATTTCTTTACTCTTATCGCCATCGATGACTCGCCAATAATACGACATACAAAAACAAACTGCTTGGGAGGCAGTGATGCATAGCAGTATATATCACGGAAGTATAATTGGAGTACTTGTCTGTACCTCGATGTATCTTTTAGTGGACGTACTCTTTGCACTGTATTTCGCTGTCTCTCCTGTGTTGTTTTGTTACCCGTTATTCTTCGGGTTAAGTGGTTTCTCATTCCTTATCATCCCCTTTCTATCTCGTCATTTATTGCTACACCACTCCTTTCATCTTTTTATTTTTCCTCTCTCTCTCCGCCGTATCCTTTTTCCGACAATATCACGTATCTCTACTGTGTAGTGCTGGGGGAATGAAGAAAACGCTGTTCCTATGAGACTTCTCATGGTCTCCATCTTTTTCAAAAGGAACACGGATTTGGTGTTTCCCTGTTAGCTTTATGGTGTCAATTCGTTTTGATTGTGACGAGATACCGAGCCTCGCGGCCATTGTTGTATGTTTTGTTTTTATTACAACTTGCTCTTTTAGTTTCGGTTGCCTTGGTAGACTGTGAGTTGTTTATCTTGTCTTGATATGTGGCCTACTAGCCTTATGGTTGGACAAGATGTACACGGTAATTGCTGGCACTGGTCTAGGACCTGTTTTATTTTTGCTTTTTTTGCTTTTGGGTGCAATTCTAGGGTATATGGGTCGGATTCGGTGTTTGTGGCATTCTGGGGTTTGCTAAGGTTTATGATAATGAAGTCGGCTTGGTTTTCATGAGTTTATTGGGTTTGTTGTTCCATAGCATATACGCATTCATTCAATTCAAAAAGAATATCCTTCTACATACACGTGAAAGTGGGTGATGCACAACGAATCATGATGAAATGCTTGTAGTCACATCTGGGTGGTATTTACATAGTCAATGTAAATATTGAATGCTGGTCAAGGCGTCGGTTGCTAGTGCAAAGTTAATCGAAAACGTAGTTGCCAATATAGGGAATATGGAACAAACCCTTGTCTTTGAAGAGGTGGCCATTCAGTGAGAACAGCAGTGCGCTCAATGAATTCATTGGAAATTTTGAACAGAAACTACACTTCGAAAACTTCCATCAACCTTTTGAGAACTTCTTTTTTCATTTTTGTTTTTGATTCATTGAAATTTGTGCTACCAAAGCCGCATAGTTTTCAAACTCTGTCGTGTTCTTCATATCTCACTCAAACACGAGTCAATTCATCTTGGCGCATTCTTGTTCGGGAACACTATCCGTCGCAACATCGATTTGTCATTGCATCGTCACAATGGGTCGGGAAGAACCAGCTGTGGTCCAAAGGACTAAAGTTTCTCAAGTCTCGAGCGTTGAGAAAGATGCCAAAGTTGTCGTCGCGCCACCTGCGCGTGAAGCTGGCATTTTCCAGTTAGCTATTGCGGTTGGTGGTATTTATGCTAGCTTGTAAGTTCCTGTGATTATGAAGGATAGCCAGCTTGTTAACATGAATGTATAGTATCACATGGGGAATCTTACAGGAGAAATTAACTACCACTCGCCATGGACCTGCCGATGCACCCGAGGTTTTCCAATACTCGGTCTTCTTGAATACGGTTCAGTCTACTTTTGCTGCTGTTGCTGGTCTTATCTACCTTAGGCTCAGCACACCGTCTGGCCGTCCGGTTCCCGCGGTTATGCCGACGAATCAGATCCTCGTTCCTCTTCTTCTCGTTGCTTTCACTAGTGCTTTGGCCTCGCCATTTGGATATGCTTCTCTTGCGCATATCGATTATATCACTTTCCTTCTGGCTAAGAGTTGCAAGCTTCTCCCGGTTATGTTCCTGCATATTACTATCTTCCGCAAACGCTTCCCATTGTACAAGTACATGGTCGTGGCATCTGTAACTGCCGGTGTAGCCATCTTTACCCTTCACTCTGGCAAGAAGAGTAAGCACCAGACTGTCAATGAGGATCAGAACTACGCGTGGGGTCTCTTGCTCCTGGGTGTCAACCTCCTCTTTGATGGCTTGACCAACAGTGTTCAGGACCACATCTTCACTGCTCATCAGCCATACACTGGTCCCCAGATGATGGCGGCTAACAACATTCTTTCGACAACACTCACTTTGTCGTATCTGATTCTTAGCCCATGGTTGGTTAACACGGGACTTGGCTCTTATCTTAACATGCAGACTGTCGGAAGCTCTGGCGAGTTGTCAGAAGCGCTTGCTTTCTTGTCCCGTTACCCGTCTGTTTGGAAGGAGGTTCTTGGATTCTCCATGTGTGGTGCCGTTGGACAGGTGTTCATCTGTAAGTTTCTGAAGATTTTGATTGTCTGTTTTAGAACACATGCTAACATATTCATATAGTCTACACTCTGTCCACATTCTCTTCAGTTCTGCTGGTGACTGTGACTGTCACCCGTAAAATGACTACTATGATTCTGTCAGTCGTCACTTTCGGTCATCATTTGAGTAAGATGCAATGGTTGGGTGTAGCCTTGGTATTTGGTGGTATTGGTGTTGAGGGTCTGATTCAAAGAAGAGAGAAGCTTGCTAAAGAAGAGGCCAAAAAGAGGGCCACTGCCTCTGTTGAAAGCAGCAAGACTAAGTAAAGTAGTTCCATATGCTATATTGTAAGTAAACTAGTACAATTGTCCATAGATTCAGTCATAACGACCACCACAAATCACATATAATATACGTAGAGATACGTCAAACTTCAATCTTAAGGAACACAGTGAGAATGAACATACAGGTCGATAACAACCATGAATACAACAACTAAATATAACTAAGAAAAAAAAAAGAAAAGGCTATAACTCGTAAAACTATAAACGTCGTTTCATTATTACAACAACGGGCATCCGTCAGCAGGGGATATATTTGCACTTAGATCAGACCCTTTTCTCGTGCTACAGGACCTCGTCAATAGAGCGTACAATTGGCGTCTCACCCTTGGTAGGCGGACTTCGCGGATCAGCAACCTGAGAGGGTCGATAACCAAACGGGTCGGCCGGGAAGCCGCCATTACGGGGTGACAATATGCCAGCGTCCGGAGATGGTGGTGACTCCATAATGGTAAAGCCATTCTTGGTGCTCTTTGGTGGTGGTGGGAAAGCATGTCGCAGTGGGTTGTTTGTCATAACTTCAGCGCGCGGCGACATCAAACTTGCCTCCAAATCGTCTTCTACAGCAGGGGGGACAGTAGCCACACAGTTTCTCGACAGACTTTCGTCAATAGATTGGTGAAATCCCCCAAATGAAGACATACCAGCTGGTGGAAAGCCCGGAGAGGAAGGTGGCTGCGCCCACGTCATCGGTGACACAAATCCAGGGGACTTGGGCGGTTCATCAAACGACATTGGTGATATGAAGCCAGGCGATCTTGGCGGTTCGTCAAACGACATGGGAGACACAAAACCAGGCGATTTGGGTGGTGCGTCAAACGACATTGGTGATATAAAGCCAGGCGATTTCGGCGGTGCGGCGAATGACATGGGGGACACAAACCCAGGCGATGGTGGAGGCTTGCCCAAAGACATTGGCTTTAACATATTGCTAGATCTGGAAGAACCTGCGGAACTGGGTGCAAGCATCGCAGGACCAATCCCGGGAGGAGCACCAGAAGCCTGGTTGCTTGGGGGTGAGAGAGTAGGCGATGGCTCGCCAACTTGAAGCGCAAACCGAGGGAATGAAGCAGCCCCTGGGTTGTTTTTCACGGCCTCGGTCCAGGAAAAGCTAGAAGGCGCAGAGGAAGGTCCGGGAGTGATGGGTAGGCTACTAGGCGTAGAGTTTCCACGTAGGCGCATGGGACTCCGGCCGTTCATGTTCTGTCCCGGTGAAAGTAGTCCGTTATCCTCGGCCAGCAAGGGCGCTGTCAGCGGTCCATTAGAAAGGGTGGCAGAGTTAATATCCTCTGAATGCGTAAATCTGTGCCCAATCGGGCTCCGCCCGGCACGTTGACGCAAAGCAGATGCTGGAGGTTGCAGCTGAGTAGATACTTGTTTTTGGAAGTCTTGAAGGCAGTACATGAGTTTCATGTTGGGCGAGATCCAACGACTCTTGGCTTGCGCAGCATAATACGCATCATTGACTGTCAGCGAAGGATTTCGGTAAAGACCATATGCGATAATCAAACTAGCAGAGCGGCTAGCGCCCTGTTGGCAATGGATGAGCACTTTCTTCTTCTGCTTTACTGTCTGGTCAATCTTGTGACAGAGCTGCATCAAGTCCACGGAAATGTCGGTGTTGTGGTCCCAGGGCATGTGAATATACTCGGGGAGTTTTGTCTGAGGCAGCGGTGTTTTGGCCTCTGGGAATTCGAAGGCAGTGGCGAAGGAAGCATCCGTAGCGGCTGTATCTGGAATGGGACTCAATACAACTGGTGACTGTGTCGCCGAAGCACCTTGTGAATGTTCAAAGGGATTTTTGACTTCTCTAGCCACATTGATGACAAGATCAAAACGTGCAGCCTCCTCAGCCTTCGGCTCGAGATACAGAAACACATTGTCGTCGTAAATCGCAATCGGGCCTGTGGGGTACGTTGGAGACTTGAGGTCCTCGTTGTTTTCGCTCTCGTCTCGCAATTTCCGCGCAACATCTTCGTCAACACGACCTGCGATCTGGGTCCTAATAATAGTCTCATCTTCTTCAATAGGATCCTCCGAAATTGTGAAAGGGCCAGCCTTTGACGGACGTAAAGCCTCGGAAAGTCCGCCTTCGTTTCGTTCAAGCACAACAGGAAAAGACATTCCTCCGGGGGGCGCAAATGTTGACGACTTGAGGCCAGTCAGCATGTGAGGGGTTGATACAGAATGCTTAAGAGCCCGACGTTGAGTCATTGAACCCATTCCGGGAGACAAGGGAAAATTGGAGCCTTTTGGCAGCTCATGTGAGTTTGTGTCGAGACTAAGATTGCTGGGTTTTCGCTTCATGGCTGGAATCTTGGGTTTGATGAATGAAGGCGAAGAGGGATCTGCGGCAGCGTCTTGTACCGATCCGGACATTAAAGGCGGCATGATTGACAGGTTCTTCATGTTTCGTGCCCGGCGCGGGGCGGGCGAAGTCATAGGGCGTTCGCGAAGCATGTCGGTCCGCGTGATTGACAACTTGGAAAGCGTGGTGGCGACAGTAAATGGCGGATCCGCTGAAAGCGGTTTAAATGTCGGCAAGTGAATTGGAGACTCTGGTGAAGAGGGCGACGGGTCAGAAAGCGGTGAAGAATCCGATGATGAAGGCGTGGTGGACGGTGTGGATGCAGCCGAGTCGCCGTTAGAGGCGGGCTGCTGGCGTGATAAAATTGAAGATTGCCGCACGTCTAGTGTTTGGGAATTAGACGCCACACTGTAAGCTGGGCGAGAAAAGTTGGCGGCCAGGAGCGAGTCTGCGACATGTGTTTTTGAGGGTTCCGGGCTGATAACCGACATGAATGACGGAAGTTGGTCTTCATAAAGCTGCCGGGCTGCGGTTGAGGGCATCTTGAGATGAAAGAAAAATGGAAAAGAAAAGTTGAAAGAGAAGGAAAAAAAAATGAAACGCGAAGCCTAAGATGAACGAAGTGTCCCGCTGGGCTCGCGCACCGGTTGATAAACAGTCTGAGGCGGCCGAGCGTGAATCCACAGATGTGGCGGTAACAAGAAATTAACGGGTCAAGGCCTTATATGCTCTCCGGGCCAGCGGTGAGCGTAGAGACTTTGTGGGTATTGTGGTGCAATGCAAGAGATCAAAGAAGGGAAAAATGGAGAGATCGATCGTCGAGGTGGGCTCAAATTGTTCAAGTGGCCAGAGCGATGACAGCGCGAGGCTCCAGCGGCAACCCAAGATAAGAGACGGAAATAGCACAGCTTGTCCGATGAGTGAAGGAACGTGAATGACTGTAGTCCCGTAGAGTGAACGAAACAGTTGAAGGGAAAGAATAATAATTGCCAATACAGAGATGCACCAAGACGTTGACAACAACGGCGACGACGACGACGACGACGACTTTCAATCATTAGCGTGAAGAGCAAGTAATCGGGCGGGATCGTAGAAAACAAGGCTAAGCGGACAAGGGTCTGCTGAGTTGACTAGGGTTGATAGTGAAAAGTTTAAATAGGCTGCAGTTGAGGACCCAAACTTTTCCAACAGCGCGTACCGTGTGATAGGGTTAAACATTGGCGGCTAAATATTTAGGGTAAAATTCAAATGAATGTCTGAGCCATGTCACACAGCCGAGTGACTCAAACGTCAACTGAATGGGGAAGGAATAAATTCAACGAAGTCTCATCCTATGGCCTGCTATAACAATGAAAAGACAGTCGCCACGGATGCATCGGATTCCTTTTGACTGTGAATTATGAGCTGTCTCCTGCATTAGCTAGTCCTTCGGGCTGCCCTATAGGTGGACCCATATTGCCCTTGTCCGGTAGTGGGGCCCGGCAGAGCATAAAAAACCTAACATTACGGGGTGCAAGGGACGCATGTATTTCAGGTCCGTATCGGTTATATTCGCCTATGTACATATGTATGTGCAAATGATTCCTCTATCTTTAGATTGTGAAGTTGCCTGATGCTTTGCATCTCTGATATGTGGTAGTGTACGTGTAGCCTGTTACATTAAAAGCCCACACATTGCGGGTGCTGTTTATTACTATGGCAAATTATCAACTAGTATTAACATCACGAGCAGAGTAGATTCTATTGTATTTCGAGCCTCTTCTTTTGCATACTCTCACCAATGTTGATGTAATTCCTTACAATTTTTGGATTATCGTGCCAATGTCTAGATAACAAAAGCCATTGACAGTTGCATTTGTGGCAGTCACCGAAACAAAAGATTGACGAGCCGTATAGATTCTAATACTGCATGTTCTGTATTTTATAGAGACATATATTGTACACTGTTAGTATGGCTTCCTTTGGAATAAACATGTAAGTTCTTGTTGAGTATACCTAAAAACCTGTTTGAAGATCCATATGCATAGCTCACTTGAGTGATAGGAGGCTATGTTGTAGATCACGCAGATTTCCTACACTCAACTATTGACTGGCTTAATATATACCAAGTGGCTCTACAAACAGAATTAAACTTGCGCATAAAGTATGAGGCTAAGAACAACAAGGTAGGAATTCAGATGCAGAAAAACAGACGAAAACACAAACTTGGAGATAAGTCCACTGAAGAGAACGAGCTTGAAGAAATAAATGCTCGCCTCGAAGGACTTCACCATGTATAAGAATGGCGTCTTGATCTAGTTGTGAGCTGAATTTGTCAACACTGTGATTTGACATGAATCTGAAGTGAACACGTGAGTAATTATAGCTAATATCCCAAGAAAGCACGTTCAAACAAACCTACACATTATCTACTAATACTTAGACGTTCCAAGTTAGAAAGCTCCATCGAAATTTCCTGTGGCATAGCAGTATTTTGAGTAACAGTTAGGCTACTGAAATGATAGTGATATATATTGTCTTTTCTATTCATATTGCACTACTGAGCCACTAGAAAAAGCAAGGTTATATACAAAAACTCTACAATACTTCTGATAGTGGCTTATTGATTGTATCGTTGGTCGAATCTATCCGTACGACCACTACCTGGGCTTTTACTCGATAGAAGTTCCAAAGGCAACCGTCACGTGCCATTTAAGCTGTCTACCAAGAACTCTTTAACACGGCCGTTTCTTTAATACAACTGAGTCATGTTGATGTGTATCCCATATTCATAGTATCATGAGATACTACTTGCACACCTTGCCCTCGCTGGGCATTTTGTTAATTGTCGGCGCCTTGTCTGCCACTTGCGGCATGTTCGTAAATACTGTTTTGCTGGGCCACAATATGAAAACAAGGCCATATATACTTTCGTAGTTTGTCCCCCTAGATGGTTTGTTGCGTTAACAGATTCACCTTTGTTGAGCATGGCAAAAAGTTCATGTATATGGGTGACTAGAGTCACGAAACAATGTCACTGTGTTCAACCTCGGCTGGGTACTTTGTATATTTATAGAAACAGCCACACGCTCATTTATTGCCTGTGTTTTACAATGACCTTATCTGATGACAAAGCGTCTTTAGAACCCCCAAGTCCATCAATTTGCGGTAGTATTGAGTTGGCCATTCACAAACTGGAAAGACCCCAACTTGTTTAATTGAAAATTTAAGTTCTGCTCTGTTATGGTTGAGTAAGTTTTGTTGTAGCCTCATATCTTACAGCATAATCATGAGCTAGTCTTGATTGTATATATGCAGCTCAGTATACCAATACATGAAGTTAATGTAGTTGCACTTATTTTCGTCATAGAGATATTTGCCCCTCAGGTATGATCAAGTTCAAGTTAGAGTGGTACATGAAAGTGTGGCGAGAGAGTTATATGTTCAGATCTTGATTACATGACGAGATATAAAATCGAGTCAGTAGGAAACTTACCACAAAGTAGATCTATCCAAGCACACAAATAAACATCTTTTGGCAGAGCAAAATACTGTAACGCTAAGTGACCATGACTCGTTTCACAGCGATGAACTATCACGTAAGCCAAAAAATTGAGATGGAATTCAAGAAATCGAAAGTATAAACAGAAGCATCATTGCAAACATGAACAGACCACTTCAACCTGCTAACACCTATTCGTGCGAGACAATACCATAGGTAATTCCACTGTCAAAAACTGAATGTTATTCCAGGCGTTAAACAGTGTGATGTAAAGATGTTTGACAACCGCGGTCATATGACCTATGGCATAAAATCTGTGGGACTGATATACAACCTTATTTCTAACTTCATAAGGATATGAAAGGACAACAATCAGCGTTGATATGATATGACGTGTCTTTAATAACAGTATCTCATTCTGGTCATTATTCAATCTGAAGATACAGACTATTGAAATAAATACGTTCACTGGGGATTCTACTGCACTGAGTTGCCTGGCATCAACTATGTCTTAGTCTCTTACTTGGTCTTTACCTGGTAGCATACCAGGAAAAGGCCCGGTACCATCATGGTATTTGCACCCGGATAAAGTCTATGGGATGAATCTCTCTTTATCTTTTCCGGGTGAATATTTTATCTTAATCCTTCATAGATAACAAATATGTGGTACAATGGGAGACCTGTTGTTAGTTCATGTATGCTTAGTTATAAACATTAAGTGAGCCAGGTGCAGTCAAGAAACTGGATGTATAGTAATATGTCTTTAACATAGTGGTTGAGGAACCGGTGCAAGCAATAATCATACACCACAATCAATGCCAACCCTTGGAAGAGATAATGATATGGTCTAGCAGGCCAGTATATTATGTCATGGGATTGAATGTATGTAACCCATTACAAAATGTCACGTGGAATGAATCAGTACGTGTCATGAAAGTTCCTACACCCCGAAAATTATATTCATATCTTACACTGTGGTATCTCGCTACTATTTGTCGCAAACGAGGTGATGCCATGTTCATCCAGTACCTTCAATATTTCAAAATCAAATATCGTCATTAACTTTACCTTCAATCATCGTGGTGATGTTCTGGGAATTTATGAAACCATCTCGAGTTTTGATGGGGAGCTTGAATTATGAGCAGATATTACAAATACGATATAGTGTTCTGAAGCTGAAGGGTAAAGTTGAATACCGTCACTTGTTCAGTACTCCAACAAATTGTCTATTCAGATAAGTGCTATTACCATATACAACTTGCTTAGTTGCAATCTATATTCGGCCCTGGCCTTTTAGTGATTCTCGAATGTTTCGTCGGATCAGGGCGTTGTTCACGTGCACTGAGACTTTCTGCACGGAGTTTGTTGTTTTCTTCAGGGAGGCAAGCAGATATAGATTTTAGGACATCTAATCTACTGACTTACTTACCATTACCATAACATATACTAGCCAAGCCTACATGCATGTTCCCATTCATACAACTTCAAAATCGTCAAATCAACGGAAACTTCTGATATAAACCATCAACTTTTATGTACGGTGTATTGAAATTCAACCCGAGAGACACATCTATAACATGGGTACTTGGTCAAAACTCTAATCGCTAGAATGCCGTACAATGGAACTGTGACATATGCGGTAATGTTGGGCACGACACATGATATGGATCCTTTCGGACTAGCATAAATTCAAGAAACTACTCAAATAATGGGGCGACTTATCATCCTATTTTTTCTATAGCACGGTCGTCGTGAGTTCTGGTACAGTTTGGCGGATTTATTTACGTCAAATTCAACATGGGCTTGGAAGCCAATAGTTCCTAGCGTTTAGGTGATCACTGTGAATAATAGTGTATGAAGAAGGGATCAAGATAGTTGTAGTAGTTATCATATAGTCACAGTATATTTAGTTATCTAACTAAAGGGAAAGAAAAGGAGAGAGAAAGAGGGAGAGAGTGCGAGACTATATACTCAAGATACTACACGCCTACCTATCACGATAGTCAGGCAACACCCCAAACCGGAATCTCCTACAGCTGATTGACCAATCAGACTTGTTTGCAGCGGTCACTTACATGACGCCACCATATTAACAATAGTCTGTTTGTGCATGTGCATCATAGCTGTAGTAAACGGCGCGTTACAGATTCTATGTGTCACTAGGAATAGAACTTGTTAACCAATCCGACTTAGTTTGTGTGACTCAACTACAAAACCCACGGTATTTCCTGGCACTCCTTCCACTGGATAGCCTCTTAATCATACATCGAGATATAGAAATCATCTATCATGGACTTGTATTCAAAGGTTGTGTATTAAGCAGATCTCCGGAGTAAAGCAGGGTATCGAAAGGTGATGGTGGTATTACCAATTATGTCTGATCAGATATGGGGTAGTCTGTATTTCTCGACGGAAGATACTCCGGTTATATTAGGAACTAACCTCATGTTGTGTGGTATGACTTGTGTAACACTAACTTCGGGTATATCATGAGGAAGCCCTCCTCGAACTTGGAGATTATAGTTTCTTGGACATAGGGAGGACCTCGTCCCGTTCTTTTTTTACTGCAAGGTGGACACGGGCGTAAAGATAGAACAAGCCTTAACTAAATCAGTAGCAGTAGAAGACGCCAAGCAAAGCTTGCACAGTTCTTAATCCCCATCTCACAATCCAGGCGGATATCTTCTACAGTACCTACCATGAAACATGAATATTCCAGTGCCGATACATAGATAATGTGTTATTCGATGTACATGCAGTACAACGATGACCAAATATGAATGGCAAAATATGAGCTAGGTACTGGAACTGCTTTATGCGTATAATTTCAGCACAGCACCACATTGAAACCACCGTAGCCGACTCAAGACTACTGTTACCGTGAAAACAGTTTAGGTGCCACCAGTCTTTCCTCTTTGGGAGACTAGTGTAACCTCTAGGGTGGTCTATGGTTTGGCGTACTCCTCTCCATAATTAGATAGCTTTTCTTTCCCTTAATATTTGACGTCACTTTCTATCTTTTGCCGCTCCAATCTAGAGCACCGTATCAACCACTTTGAGCGGGAAACCAAACCATCTCGCATATGTTAATAATGACCCTATGAAATCTCTAGTTACTGGAGACCACAGATGTTCTCGCTGCTTGCTAAGTACCGACCTGGTTCCATCATACGCAACTATCGTGTGTACGACATGAGTGAAGACCATGATTATGCTTACATATTCATAGCTTTGTGGGGACTCAATCCCCACTTGAACTTGCACCAACATGTCCGTAATCGCGCGAGCAAAGCAGCAAAAGCCTTCTAGGAATTCCTTCACATCACCGGTCAAGCCCACGGCCTCTCCGTCACAGCCATTTGCACCATTCATTAAACTGTACTGCGCTCGATGGCCGAATACGGTCCAGAGTTATGGTAGAGACAGGTGAAGTCCGTCGGCTGGGTAAAACAACTCGAAGCCCTTCAATATATGACAGCAAAAAGAATCCTCGGCACTTGCCACGCTGCGCCAAAATGACCCGCCGAGATAGGATCTAGCATCATGCTCGTCACCATCGCCCTCATCATAAAGGGTAAGGCCTACGCCCTACGCATCCTTGACTTCCTAATATCCCACCCCGTCCGCGCAAAAATGCAGACAACTTCCAAAACTTTTGACAGTATTGGCCGCGCAACAGATAGCCTAGTCGGCCAGATCCAGCTCCTTGCCGCCATCCTCTAACAATCCATACCCAACAAAACTACAGACATCCGCAATAGAATAGCGTAGAACGCTCCATAGCAGACGTCGCTCCCGTTGTTAGGATCTATCCCGAAACTGACCATGGAGGAAGCAACTGCCACCTATCTCGAACCTCGCAATGCGCTGGACCAGGATGTGCTAGAAGACTGTGACGTCATTTAAATCGACGGTTTGAAAGAAGACACCCCGACAGCCTTTGCACTCAGTCACTGCTAGGGCCCAAAGGTTATCACCCAGATGAACGGCCCACTCGGACCCTACATTAAAATTGCTAACTGCGAATCACGCGCCATTCTCCAAGCGATTGAGTACATCCGAGACCTTACCATAAGCTCACCAACAGTCTACATCTTCCTGAACAGCCAAGCAGCCATGCGCCACCTAGACGAGCCAACATACTGGCCCGACATGATGTACTGTCTGCCGCTCCTCGCCTACACCGCCAAAATCATCGCCAAGTGGTGTGCAGGTCACATGGGATTCCCAGGTGGCGAGGCTGTTGATCAGAGCGCCAAGGATGTTTCCCAACTTTCCCTCATAGAGAAACCCAAAGTTACGGCACGCTACATCACATGCATCATGCGCGAAGACAGAATGACAAAAATGGCGGAAAGACTTCACCCATCTGATCCCGAACAGATCCAAAGGTCGGCGTGGTAAGAACTACAGTAGTCCGGGTGATATTAAAGTAGTGACACACAAGCCAATGAAAGGGCCTCGCTCACTGACAACAACCTTCTGCCACCTTGCGATGGGAAAACAGAACTACCTACCAGTGTTGCCCCGCGCGAAAAAGGTAAACTCAAACATCTGCCGGCACTATCGACTTGAGAGAAAAGCGGTCATACACATGACCCCGAACTGTCCGGTGTTCAGGGTCGCCCAAAATACCAGCTACTAGTCTATCCATAGGCTAAGCCTGCATGAAATTAATGAAAAAAAAGTGCCAACTGCAGCTCGACATTAGCAAACCGGCCGACCCGCATAAGCCCTTTTTCACGGAGAAAGGCCGGTCAGCCATGCTGAGATTCATCAAGAGTACGACATTTGGTACATGGTATTGGTCTACACAACCGCCAACATTAGCCAACACACGCCCAACCATCATGCCCGGCCCGGTTATTATTTTGCTTTCTTTCTGCTCTAGTCTATTTTTTACTTCCTTTTGGATCTTGGTTATCTATTGGGGCTTTGGGTCACGATACCGTTAGTTTATTGAGGATTGAATTTTAAGTTTTCACTTTTGTTTTATTGTTTCTTCGGTTGGTCCCTTGGGCCATACACCGCTCCTGGAGCAAAGTTCGGAATGGGTTCGCTGGGGAAACCCAAAAAGAAGAAGCGCCCCGGGTATGCAGGTAGATGTGTGTCGCACATGATCTATACAAGTCAACATGTATAGACAAGTTTAGTTCTGTGTTGTCAGGCAAACACACGCCATCGCCACATCTTTATATAAGAAGAATGCAATTGATCCATCACAAAAAACAAGAGTAATTTGGGACAAGATTTTCACGACATGACTCACTTCACGATATATTTTGCTGGTAGTTTTCGTCTGCTTCATAATATATTTACTCAATCCATAATGGGTTGATGTTATAAACAACCGACATTCGTTATGTGACGACGAGATAGAACACCGATATAATTGACTTCCATCCTCGCTCGCTCTGAGCTGCGGCAAGCTATCTTAATGATCTATAAACGGGACTAGCCCAGACGTATGTAAGTGATGAAGTGATCTACAGGAGCGGCCAAAGATAGGAAGTGACGTGAAATCCTCAAGGAAAGGAAAAGCCATCCAATTATGACGGGGAGCACATCAAACCATAGACCACCCTGGAGGTCACACCAGTCTCTCAAAGAGGAAAGACTAGTGGCACTTGAAGTATTTTCACGGTAACAGTAAGCCTATATTAAGTCAGCCCAGAAAGGTGTTGCCTAAAGATACAATGGAGGATGAGAAATGTGTAGAGACTGGAGATGTAAAGATAGCCACAAATTATAAATACAGATATGCGGACGGTGAAACATGTTTTCTGAAGGACTAGATCTTGTGCTGGAGGATACCGCGCTGGACATACAAACTAGTAATTGGGTGCAGAGACTGTTCAGGGTATGGGATATTTCGTATTCCATCGTAACCTAGATGCATATCGTATGCACGAGCTACAGGGAACGGATCTCCTATGGCCAGCTCATTGCCTAATAGTGAAGTTCCAAAATAACCAGGCTTTCAAACCACTATCACTTCGCCAAATACCACAGTTTTGTAGTGTCACACTTTCTGCTACGGGTCACCATAGTGAGGACATTTTGGTGCAAATGACAGTGAAATGGTATCTCCCTCACAAGACAAACCACAGCCCAAGATTTCTGAAGGATATTGCAGTGTAGCTATGTAATTCACGATGTAAGGTGAAGTCATCTTGAGTTACTGGTCTTTAGACAATGGATTGGGATTATGTCGGGGCATGGATGATGTTAGGGTTACTAACAACATATAGAAAGGTCTGTCGGCAACAGAACACACCAGTATTCAACTCGGTAGATTGAGCATTGTATCTCATTGTGAAAGTTTACCTATCATTATTGACCCTATATGTGAAGAGTCGGTATATATCTGCACTCATAGGATTCAGATCACTGTTTTCTGAGGTCGCAAATAGTTAGATTTGCTCATGTACATTGTGTGTCCGGCTTTGCACAGTAGTTGTGACTTCGATCTCTAGTCCAATTGACACAGTGATCTATAAGGGAGCGGCAAACGATAGAAAGTGACGTCAAATATTAAAGGAAAGAAAAAAACTATCTAAGGGAGTACGACAAACCATAAACCATCCTAGAGGTTACACCAGTCTCCCAAAGAGGAAATACTGGTGGAACCTAATCTGTTTTCACGGTAACACCACCTACGCTTCCAGGTGTCTACCGAATGTTGTCGCAGCCCCTCCAGATGTCCCACAAGCATTGCTACGTAGTCAGTTGCCGTAACTGAGGTTACAGTGGATTATCTTCTGATTTAGGCCGAGGGTCGCATGATGTTCAGAGCCAAGTCTACAGCATCACGACGTAAATAAGCTTCAACTTCATCGTAGGTACAATTTTCACGCGAAGACATGTTCATTTGGGCTTCAATAAGTATACAGACATATTGGTTCGTGGCACACCTTGTAAAGCTGGCCCCGAACAAAAAGCGTATAAAGTCACTCCCATTGTGCAAGACCAGACATTCACTCTACGTTATCAAATGCACACTGTCCACGACCAAATCCAGTCATTTCCGACTCCAAGATGCAGGGATTTGAATCCTGTGAGTACAGAAACATACCGGCTCTATTTCTATATCAACTTAAGGACTTGCTAAGTCACATACTTTGACAACGTATTTATCACCAGTCGAAGAAGTTGATGTCCTACAATAACAGTTAAAAACGACTACCGCCACATGTGTACAAACACCCCTGGTGTGCGCAAACCCCTGAGAGTGTCGCTAGAATACTATGATGGTATTGTGTCATAACAGGTTTCATTGGCTATCAGAGTAGTAGATACTACTATCCTATAGTTGACTCCCGCTCCAAGGCACGGTCTGGAGGTGTTTATACTAACGAACATGATTTCGTAAGAACTTTTGGTGCTTGCACACTACAAAGCCCCGAAAGCGTCTATGTTAAGTGCTACTAAAATTAGACAAAAGACTGTGCGGTTGCGAGTGAGTTCATCGTGTAACATTCAAAACCTCGCTGTGTTGCTATGCTGGGGTATTACTGAATTGGGGTCAGTAACCGCATGTTTGTAGTACAACACAAAATCCATCTATAATTTTGTCTAGTAGTTAACAATGTTATCATTTCTTCGGGCAATGAAGGGCCACTTGTAGAACTGTACGTAACAGGCAACTTGGTTGTATTCATCTAGTATCAGGAAGGGTATCACGTATGACACATCTATGTAAACATTGCCGACCAACACGATCCACTCATTAAATGTCAACCCCTGCACTGACGTCGCCCAAGGCCGACACCACCCTTAACTGGTTTTATGAGTAGCTAGTTATGAAAAAGTAGACCACCCTGATGTAACCACTTAATTTGAAAGATTTTGGAGAGTCTGAGGAATGGCTGCCGACTATCGTTAATGATAACAAAGAGACTTAAGGTCAAACACTCTAACTATGATCCATTTGACAACAGTGCAAACTTTAAACTGACTTATCTGGTGGACCTCATACCAAAATGAAAAAGGGATATGCAGAATTGAGATCATGTGGCTATTTCCCGAGACAACATACATAGAAGTTTGTATCGGGGTGATATTGGAAGTGTCAGGGTTGTGTTTCTGTTTGTTTAGGGATAGTCACGAATTATAGATACAGATATGTGGGATGGGGGCGTGATTTATTATAAAACATCACATACATACCATACGATACCAGGCCGGGTATGTGATAGTCATCATCGGGTGCAAAGCCTTCACAGAATAGAGTGTCCTTCATAGACCATCGCTACCCAGATTCCTATTTTATGCAACAGTTATCAGGAACGGATCTCCGGTAACCGATTCGCGGCCTGACAGTCAATTTATCGGTTCATGTGTCATGTTGTCACGTTAAACTTTCATCCCTGACATTTTGTGCAGATGTGAAAAAGCTTCGCAATTAGACTTTGTACATGAGTGACAGCTGACTAATCTGCTAATATATATGTTGCAGTTGTAGAGATATGTATATTGTTGCAGAGAACCGATATTTTATTGAAGAATGTTTGGGCTGAAAACGCCTTAGACCAAGATAAAGCTAAATGCTAAGAACAACCCATGTAAACCTTGACCCAAAATATCACCGGACTAGTAGTACCGGCCGACCGTTTCCTACATGATTTATTGAGAGATACAACTGCGACATCATCATAAAAAGCCCGTGGGAAGAGTTCGCTTGGGTATTCTGGGGCGGTGAGGGATTCTTTTCATGCGGAATTTTTGGTGTGCAGGGTACAACTATTTCAGTACACGCCCTTTGCCATAGTAGCACAGCCCCTTTTCTGTTTGGCACTTCATTTACCGTGTTACCATGCTTGTTATCGACAAATCATTTTTTCAATGACGCTAATAAGCTTTTTGAATGGGCATTATTTTAAGCTCTCTGCTCACTTTTACCAATTGTTATTGATTATTCTACTCGATCTATTGAAAACAAAGACATATCGACAACCGCGACGCACAAGCTCTCACAAGGTTTTTAGTCTGACATCACAAAAAATGGCGAGTGGTATGTTAGCACTTACGACTAAAATAAGCTCTGCCTTTTGCGCCATAGTTTATCGCCACGCTGAAGCATCAGGCTTTTCGTAATCTGCCACTCACAAGGTTTTGTATTTCATCATCAAAGAAGTTAACAAATGATACGGTGTGTTTAGTGGCGAGGATCGGGATGTAAAAGATATCGTCAGCTCGACCCGCTTCTTGAGTGTATTCTGCTTCTGCATTGAAATGCTTGTAACTTGTCTATTGTCCGACATTATGTGACTACCTTAACCCGTCACATGGTGCCACAGTCGTGCCAGGCTCATGTGTACTCTTACTTTCCCCAAAATACATCATACTATGCGGCATCATCATTGTTGCTGCACGACCGGTAGGATAGCCGTCTTGAAGCACCCACGAGGGCGCAATCTATGGTATGTATGCTGGCGTTTATCCAGGAAAGTACGGACAAATGGCAACCCTGAATTGCCCCGACTGGAACCGCCCATAAGCCTATCCTTGGCTGACCTCTAATTTCTACGCTTTTCATCTCCTCACCTTTTCTTCAATTACCCAAGGACGATTGGCAGTATTGGACTGCTGACTTAGAAATTTAGATTTCTGCCCCAATGCCAAGGACTTCAGAGCAACGTATCCGAACGATGGGACCCGAAGCGGTGTGCCTGTTCACCCCCCTTTTCTCAACACCTCCGAATATGCTAGTCACAGATGCTGGGCCTCTTGTGCTTGGAGTCTTGAAAATATTCATTTCGACCAGAGAGCATATTCTTCCAGCTACCACACTGGCTTCACTGTGTACCGTGGCTCAACCTTTTCAGTGTGGTATACCAGTGTTCGAACGGAGACTTAGACTGCAAACCACCAACGCCATAGGTGGCATCACCAAGGCCTTGTTTATCGGTCCGCTTTATCTTTGATTCATGGTTCTTCCGATGAAAGATGGCCAATAGCCCTCTGGTGTCAACGAAGGTTTATGGTTCATGCGAAGGGCCGGGGGAGAAAAGACGTTAAATGCAAGAAATGACAGCTTTCCCAAACGGGAAATGAAGCACGTAACACTCTGGAAGGCAGAGGCTGTGTGTGATATCAAGCAAAGCCCACAATTTTGTAGCCACTAACATGGCGTCGTTAATGTGGGTATAGTAACCGATGAAAAAACGCCAGGTAAGATTAGGCATAGTTCATAAGTGCTTTCGAAATGTATCAGCAAACCGATAAAAGGGTCAATGGAGCCACACTAAAATTGGACAATGAAGACAGATAACAAGGAGTTCGATAGAGATACAGAATACACTCAATAGCCAGGCCGAGCTGATAGCCCCCTTTATGTACGGTGCCGACCGTTAACTACCTTGTGATCACCAATCACCTTGTGAGCGCTGATCAACTTGTTTCATCTGACAAATGATGATAAATGTTTTAGCGTAGCGATTACACATTAAACTTATAAAACTGAAACTTCGTTTGTAAGAAAAGGAGAAGCAAAACTCTGCGAAGGCGTGGTTGTCTGATATTTTTACAAGGTACTAGGCCATATTCCATGTCCTTAGACAGGACAATATACATTTAGAATTATAACACAAACAAAGCGGTACTAGGCAAAGCCTAAAGGGTTTTGAGCCCTAACACGGTAAGGTAGATAATATCCCCTAGCTATCACCGAATGAGGGTGGGTCCTTTAGATATATGGCCGATAATAGTCATGGTATCACGAAAGCTCATCTCGTTTCTCTGGCCCGACAGTAACAAGCCAATTAGATCTGTTCTAATCGGTTTTCATATATGACTCGATACAGATAAAAACTTGAGAAGACTTGGGTTGTGCTCTATTTGGGTATTGGGACAGCAGCACAAGTCAAATGTTCGGAGAAATGAGTCACATCATCGGCTTGGTTTCGCTAAAAGTATTGTTCAACTAACCCTCTGACTCTATTTCTCCCACCACTGTGAATCAATTTTGGCCGATCATGTATATTTTGTAGCAAGCTATTTAGTGGACTCAGACTTCGAGTTCTGTAATGTAACCCTAGCAAGACGGGGGGTCAGGACCCAAATGACTACTGAAATATATGCCTCCCAGGCGTTCCCCAACCGGCCAGGCCAATTTGGATATTGTCTCTTTTCAGTTTGGAAGGCATTGAGGTCATTATAATCAAAGATAAGGGCAGCCGCCCGCGTTTTGAACAACTTTGCATCACAAAAACGTGAGGCTGAGTAAACAGAACACATTGGTGGAAAACACAAATTTTCGACACAACCATAACGGATATACTTCAAGATATCAGAGGGCTTTGTAAGCAGTTGAGGTCGACAACCACATAATTTAAAGTATGTACCGTTTTCATTTTGAAAAATTGAGACTCAAAAGTTCGTTGCACGGCGGGGAGGCCCTACGAATTGGTGCTCTAATTCCAACTTTCATTCGCCTGAGAAGAGCCCTACGTGCCAATCGTCAAGTGTCTGTGAAGGAGGCTTGATAGGTGGAAAATAGCTATAGTCTAATACCACAATAGTGAGACAACAAACCAGGGTTGGCAGGGTTTATCGGGCCTGAGCATAGGAGAGAACAACTACCACGTGAACTTTCCCAGTCTCATTCTGCAGTTACAGCGGCTAAGTGAGTTATTCTGGAAACGCACTTTCAACCCTATATCCACGAATTTGGTGATATATGAAGATTTTTTGCAACTTTTTTGAAAATTGGCAAGTATAACACTTTTGATTCATACCCAAAAATACTGAAAAAAATCCAAAGAGACTGGCAGAATATTTGTACTGACTTTCGTGCTAAAAATCGGTGTTTGCATTGGGTTATGGGCAAATTTGTGATTTTGATTAACCCTACTGGTCAAGTTATCATGACTTAGGTGTGGATCAGTAACGCATGACACACGGCAAGGCTATTCGCTACAAAAACGGACATAAAACCCTTGAAAATGACACATACTAGAGGTTCATACCTCATACGACAGTGATCGGCGGCACATGACTGGGTCACTNTGATGGGAGTGAATAGAAGAACAGACACGATGCGGCAACAGGTGTGGGTACCAATGCATGTGTATCAGGGTTCTGCGACGACGTACCTTTTGGTCTAATACATGCATGCAAAGATGGGAAAACGACTCTGAATATAGTTTGCAGTTGAAGTAATAATGGAAGAAGAAGAAATCAACAATCTGAGAAAGTGCATCAGATCTTGGGACGTTATAGGTAGATGTAGATTACTCCGAATTGGCTGCTGTCACAATCGGAAAGTACCTTGACAAATTCACGCCCACAACTGTGTTTTTTTTTCTTCTTTTTGGCTGCTTGTCCTCGTGGGAAGGCACGGAACCAAGCTGGATCTTCGGATTGGGAAACTGTCCAACCACAGACCAGCACAAAAAATCACTAGTCACCCGAACTGAAAATTCGTATTTATCTATTTTCTGTCACAATGGACGGACATTCGACATATCACAAAGGACACGCTCGATAACAACATCAACAAAACAACGAAAAAAACAGAAAGAATCAGGAAAACAAGGGATTAACGCAAATAGCAACACAAGAAGTCCAACTAGTTCCTAGTCCGGTTTCTTCCTTTGGCAGGGCCAGGAGGAACAACAAGTAGCGCGGGAGAAGTCAACATAGGAAGTAGCCTAACAGCTACTTTCAAAGACAGACAGCAAAGGATTGAACCGGGAAGTGACGGGGGCTACTGCGGTAAAGCAGGTACGGGATTTGGAAGGAGTGGCCCAGGTAAGCCAAGGAAGGGGGGAGGGAGATTGTGAGGAAAGGGACGATTTAGCTAGCATCTTTTCAAATATAGGCAAATCACGAGGTGGGATAAAATGGCAACGCACAGGTTACGGCTAGCCACCACGGCGCCACAGACCACTCGGGCGCCGCCGCCATGGCTTCCGTTGCGGTTATGACTTCCGTCAATCGGATTCTACATACGTATGTGCATACTTGCTCAAATAGATACTGAATCATGTTGCCCCGCCGCCGACTTGCTTTCGCCTGCAGCCGGGACTGAACCCACGGCAACGACTCAGGAGCTCTTGGTCCAGGAACAAGACCTGCAAGCCAGGACAAGGCCCTGAGACAAGAAACAGTGATCGGCCAGGTACCGTTATTCCCACGGCGGCAATTTTTACAAAGACCATTCACAGCCTTCAGGAACATACCCAAAAAGGGACATTCACGTATAACCAACCTGCTGGTGTCAGCAGAGTCAAATGTGTCTAAGACGGGGGGGCGTCCGTCCAATTCAACAAAGCATAGCCAACCCGGCCGATTCACAAGACTCAAAAGATGTCACTGAGCCGACTCAAAAGGCGATGGCTGACCTCGTCGCCATCATGGGTACCATCCCAAGACAAATCTCTACAAAGAAAAAAAACCGAAACAACCAACCCTTCTTTCGTCTTGCTTGCTTGCATCCGTTGATAAGCCGCCACAGTCAGCGAGGCTTGATGGGTAGAGGATAGCTATAGTCTAATACCACAATAGTGAGACAACAAACCAGGGTTGGCAGGGTTTATCGGGCCTGAGCACAGGAGAGAACAACTACCACGTGAACTTTCCCAGTCTCATTTCGCAGTTACAGCGGCTAAGTGAGTTATTCTGGAAACGCACTTTCAACCCTATATCCACGAATTTGGTGATATATGAAGATTTTTTGCAACTTTTTGAAAATTGGCAAGTATAACACTCTTGATTCATACCCAAAAGTATTGGAAAAAATCCAAAGAGACTGGCAAAATATTTGTACTAATTTTCGTGCTAAAAATCGGTGTTTGCATTGAGTTATGGGCGAACTTGTGATTTTGATTAACCCTACTGGTCAAGTTATCATGACTTAGGTGTGGATCAGTAACGCATGACACACGGCAAGGCTATTCGCTACAAAAACGGACATAAAACCCTTGAAAATGACACATACTAGAGGTTCATACCTCATACGACAGTGATCGGCGGCACATGACTGGGTCACTTACGTACCCTAAGGCAATTTTTGCTATCGGCCGCGTCACATGCTGATCGTCGAACGACAACAAGGGTTCGGGGTATCTGGCCCCCGGCCGTCGTCAACGACAACCCAGACCCACTTGACAAATACAAAAGGTTCAAGGTGTCGACTGTCACCCCTGTGTCTACTCGTTTCTTCAATAGCTGCCTAACTTTGCGGTGGTGATCTTCGTGTAACCCGTTCCGCGGTCCCAACATATTATCCACGGTGGTAGCCCTGTAAGGATAGTCACAAGTTATGGATACAGATATGTGAAAGGTTGAACGTGTCTTCTATCAAGTTAACTTCGTGTTACGGGATCCTACGCTGTGTATGTTAAGCAGCAGTGATTAGTTGCAAAAATTGGGCAAGGATCCGAATCCTTCATAGCCCATCGTAACCCAAACGCATACGTGATTCAAGGGTTATTGACAATGGGTGTCATACAACCGACTCACTACCTGACAAGCATAGATTTGTCTAGACGCTCTCGTAAAACCAATTTCAGGGATCGTGGAAGCTGAGCAGGCACGTTGGCGTGGCCAAAGGTTGTATTACTTCACTCAAATCTACTTGTCCTGGTTGGGACCACTGTTTTGGACTAATGAGCAGGCTCGATACACATGTTCTGAAAGGCTGCAACATGGCCTGGCTTGGTGAAATTCTACGCTTGATTACTGTGATGCATTGCGTTTCTACACTCAAGCAAAGGGAAACAACCTGTCTGTGCGATTCTGTCGAAAGTCTACTTACCAATAGAAATACATTTGTTGTTAATGATAAACTAAATATACCTTGCTTGTGTGGCCTTCGTAAAAATCACGTTGCTTGTTACCGTGAACGAGTTTGAGTGCCACCAGTCTTTCATTTATAGGAGACTAGTCTAACCTCTAGGGTAGCCCATGGTTTGGCGAACTTCCAGCCATAACTAGATAGCCTTTTCTTCCCTTTCATTTTCACGTTACTTCCCATCTTTTGCCGTTCTCTTATATATCACTGTATCAGCTGGTATTCGCTAGAGCAAAAATTATCATTTTACGGCGACATGCGCAAGTGACATTGTTGGACTCCTCATCTAAAGCACTCGAGATGCAAGGGTGACAAAATCTTGGTCTAAAAGCAATACTAGGTGCTTTCCAAGGCTCTTGCATTCATGCTCTGCGAATTGAAGCTGGATTACTCCCAACTGAGGTGAAGCTAAAGATGGCAAGCCCCATTGGATTTAACTATACAGATGCAGCGTGGAACTAAAGAAGAAGTGGCCGCAAGCCACCCAAACTTAGTGAAACAACTGGAGCGGGAGGGTGCGCAAATCGTCTACACAGACGGTTCCAAGGAAAGTGACAAGGGCTCATGGGCTTTCTTTCACCGCAACTCGGGCATGACCGCAAGCAATGCCATGAGAAGCCATGTGGAGATGGCCGATTGTGAATGCTGGGCCATTGTCCAGGCAGTTCGATTTCTACAAACCACACAAGGCAACAAATTCATTTTTGTCGATTCGCAAGCTGCGATTCAAAGATTCCGCGGCATCAACTACTTCCCTCAAGTACCAAGACCGCTACAAACCAAGGACATCACAATTATGTGGTGTCCGGGGCACAGTGGCGTCGAAGGGAACGAGAGGGTGGATTTGGTGGCCAAAGATGTCTTATTGAAAACACCACCAGAGAGGGCCTTTACCTCTTTAAGCCATGTAAAGCGTTTGGTGAGGGAACAGAGCATCAAGGAGTGGGATGCCCTACTCGGTGAAAATTGGAAAGAGGCTGTCGGTAAGCACTACTCCGCAGTAGTGCGGACCCGGCTAAAACTGAGCACCAAAGGCAACCTGTCAAACGGCCCCAAGGCGCTCAGCTCAGCCTATTTTCAATTGAAGCTGGGGAAAAGCCACTACCTACCTTTCCTGAGGAATGCGAGGAAAAGGGACGATGCTGTGAGTGTGCGGAGGGGACAGGAGGAGGTGTTCCATCTTCTGTTCAAGTGTCCCAGGTTTAAGTCGGCGAGGAAAAAGGCCTTCATGTCAATGCGAACCCAGACCCCTCGGCTGGACGTCTTATTCCAAAGTAGCAAGGGCAAGAAGGCTCTGGCTGTTTTCCTTCGAGATGCAGGATTTGAAATGAAGCAGTGGATCGAGGAGGGGGGTCGGAGCTTGGATGAAGAAACGGAGTGGGTGCGGGTGCGTTGTCCAGAGGAAGGATGGACGGAAGTGGGTGCCCTGAGGGCGGTCTACGAGGTGCGGGAGAAGTTGAAGGAGCTTTCGTTGGGGGCGTAAGAGGAAAAGGAAAGGAAGGAGAGGGGGAGAAAGAGAGGGTGATGATGAGTTACGAATTTCCTTTTTAGTTTTGTTCTTGATTTAGGCTATTTTTACCATGAATAACAATCTCTCCATAGGCTTCGGCTGGCATGAGAGTAATGACACAAAAAAAAGCACTTGAGACTGCTTGCTGCAAAATCTGCTTTACCCCACCTAGCCAACACATCTATCATGGACCAACGATTGATAACCACCCCGACAACCAACTAATGGGCATAGTCCTACCTATGCATGTGTAGTTTACACCACAGGTATATCCTCTCACGCCTGTCTGCGCTGCCCCAAGTTTTCAGCTGCAATGAGTATGGTGAGGTAGTATCACAGATAGTGCGGTGATAGAAAGCACTCATACCCTGCCCGTATCGTGCATCAAATGGGTGAATAGCTTCCCCCAGTGCCGATCTGTGCAGCTTAAGATCCAAAATCAAATGAGAAATTTGACAAGAATCAACGGTAATGTTCCTCAGGGCAGCCCCATATTGCCAATACTGTGTCTGATCTACGCCCGCACCCTCCGCTTGCCGTCTCATCCGCCAACCCGTACTCTAGTCCTGACCTCCATCGACGGCGCCACAATTACTGTGGCATCTTGGTGTTGAGAAAAGCTGCAAGACACTCGCCAACTATGTCAAGCACTTGATATTAGGGGTTGCAACTGTCTAGGCTTTGCCTAGTATATATGTACTTGGTATAAATCCCACACGGCCCCCACTCTACAGAGTTTCTTTCTTTCCTTAGCTTCTCTGACGAAGTCCCTCTTTCCCGGATTTAACATCCCACTCATGACTAGCCCTTGATGTTAGGGTTCACAACCTAATTAGGCAGATCGTTGGCAACATGTTTCGCCAATGTCAGCTACGTTCCTCGGGTAACAGTCCATCGTCGGAAAGAGTCTCGTCGAACTTAGGTAGCGGGAATCGATCCTTGGGTATTATCTTGTTGAGGGCCCTACAGTCAACACAGAAACGAAGCCAACCACCAGATTTCTTGACCGATATGATCAGAGCGGCGGCGGTAGAGCTGCTGATACGGACCAACTTCTTTTTTAGTGAGCTAAGCAGGGTATGGCGGAGGACGCAAAGCTCTTCTTGGGTCATTTTACAGAGCGGGCCCCAAGGGGCACCGGTGTTGGGAACTGTGAGGTGGATTTCGTAATGGCGGTAGGCGACGAGCACAGAGAGCCTCAGGGTCGAAAATGGTGCAGTTACTGTCAATTGAGGTATAGAGATGTCTTGCATAATAAAGTCACGTGAGGAATTCCTACACGGGATTCTAGATGATGGGATGGAAATAATATGTTGCTAAGCTGTTACCCCGCTATTGCAGGGGACGGGAGACAAATATCTGAAGGATACAGGCTCTCCTTCTCTCCCTCTTCATCTCTTCTTCTCTTACTCTTCTAGATAGATGACTGTACCGACAGTAACTGCACGATAACAAATACCATTATCGTGACCCCTTTCGCCACACTCTGATATTCACAGCGATAACCACAAATTAGTAGTTACTGGAGCTCACCCAGTCGGAAAAATTATTCTTCCATCCGGGCTCGACGGAACTTTCTTCCTTTGTGAGCTTAAACAGTGCCAAATTGATATCTTTGATGGTGGCGGAGAAAACTTTGACATCCCCTTCTTGAAGTACTTGTCGGACTCTGCGAACGGAGAACTCCCGCGGTCGATTGATAGTAGTTTTCGGAGATTTGGGAATTGGAAAGGGAAGAAAAACAAGTCGATCTGAGTGGCAATCAATTTATGTGGAGTGGGCCTTCAACCATGGGTAACCAATCAATAAGTCATCTTGCATATAGGGGACAACGAGAGTGAAGACTTCTTCACATATCCCGCCGATGTCCATAGTAAAACGGGCAACCCCGTTGGCCTCGGAACTGGGTTGATTGTTAAAGGACATGAGCCTGATGAAGAAAGATAGCGTCGTACAGAGTGATGAAGAAGGATTACAATGCCATGTCCCTAGATAGAATAATAAGCATTTATGATTATGAAGAAACAAGAAGAAGAAGGATTATAAAAACAATCTGGAACAAAGAGGCTGGCGGCACAACTAGAGTCAACTAGAGTAAATACAGGAGAACTCGCGTTGACGACAACATCTATGGTCAGTGACCCCCCAGGTATCAGCGAATTCTTCTACAATCACAGACAGGATATCTTTTGGGGACTATCAACAGAGGTAACTAGTTTTGCGAATCATCAATGCTCAAGTCTAAAAGGTCGTCTCCAGTAGCAGCGGTCTCCGTGACATCCAAGATGGACGGATTGATCCCAACGGAAATCTTGTGAACCTTAACGTTCTCGGGACGAGGCGGGAGATACGGATAGTCGCGTTGATGGTGACCGTCAGCATCGCAGGGGACGTAACGGCCCTTAGAACGACGGTGGTGGAGTTTGTCTGTAGAAGTGCGTGCAGCATGGACACGCTGGCCGGAGGAGTGCTAAGGGCTAGTCATGAATTAGACGTTAAATGCAAGAAACGGAGACTTTGTTAAAGAAGAAAGGAGAAGAACGAAAACTCTGCAGGGTCGGGGCTGCCAGGGATTTATACCAGGTACCGGGGAAAGCCTAGAGGGTTGCAAACCCTAACAAGGAGTCGCGGACAACATAAGTCTTTGTTCAGTCCACACTATCAGTATGGGCGACCGGGGGTGACTCTTGGCGGTGAGGCAGGGACGGTTGAGTGTTACCCGAGGAATGTAGTTGATGTCGGCAGGACATTTGTTCAATGGCGTGCCCGACTTCAATGATACGCGCACAAAATTCGAGATAGGTCTGGGGTAAAACTGTAGCATGCGTGAGCAAAGTAGAAGCCAAAAAAGGCTCTCAACAGAACTTCACCCAGGAAGCAGTTAGCTTCCATAAACAACATAAAAAGACGAGTAAGAGAGCAGAGTATTATAGAGTGAGATGCCTCACGTAACAAAAACTGGAAGGTAGCGGTTGGAAAGCATTATGCTAGCATAGTGCCAACTCGACCACGACTGAGTATTAAGGATAACGTGGCAAACGATATCAGAGGTCTCAGTTCCGCTTATTTGGGATTGAAGTTAGGGGAGGGCTACTATCTACCGTTCTTGAGTAATTCGAAGAAGCGGCAAGATGCAGTCCGCGGGATGTGCAGAGGGGACGAGGAGACAGTCGCCCATGTGCTGCTTGAATGTTCAAGGTTCTGGTCGAAAAGGAAGAAAGCTGCTTTGGATATTGGTGTGACAACCTTATCTTTAGAAGGTCTATTCCAGGAGAAATCAGGTAAAGTGGCTTTGCTGAACTTTATCAAAGAGACAGGCTTCGGCATGAAGCGGTGGATGAGTGAAGGTGAAGTGGAGTTGGATGAGGAGTTGAACTTGGTGCCTGTGCGGTGTCCTACAGGTGGTTTCCAGGAGTTAGGCTTCGCGCAGATCATGTATGACATTCCGAGGGCGGTGGAGGCTTTGTCCCTGAGTCGGTGAGGTACGAGGTGAGGCAAGAGTGACTACGATTTGGCTGGGGGGATTAGGGGGGGAAAGAGGGAGGACGAGTTGGGTGCGGTTATTTATTTTGCGTTTTCCTTCGTTGTTTCCTTTGTTATTTTCTAGGCTCGGATTAGGGGCTTTACAGGTTGGGTCACTGTTAACCAGAGAGAAGTCTCTCCATAGGCTGAGCCTGAATGCGATAAAATATTCAGTCACGTAACGAAGTCGGGAGAACCATAATCATCTTCTCCCTCTATTTCTCTATCTAACGGTGGTTCGAGTACTATATATATATATATATATATATATATATGACGTCAAAGGTTCCTAAACCTCGCTACTTGGACGCTCTCTCCATGGGGGTGAGTGTTCAATCAACACTATCATATGGCTGGCTGAAACATGCTGCTCATTTGCTCGGCAAATGGGCACCGATATAGTAGCCACACCGACGGGCGGGGACCTGTAACTCTAAATCTCTGACAGAATGGGAGTAATGAATCAAAAAAAAAGCAAAGTAGTGGATAGCTTGTCGTTAAGTGAAAACTGCAACCAACTTATCTTCTGGGCATCCGAATGATTGGTGGCCTGGGCGATGACGAGAAATTCGTCGAACTTTCCAAATATGAGTCTCGATATTAGCAGACCCTTGGCTCAAGGTCTGTAAGTGGTTGATGGCCCGGGTTACGGCGACCAGGTCTCCAAACTTCTCTTCCATCGTCATCATAAAGGTCTCCACTGTTAGGGTGTGGTTGACCCGAAGCTTCTAGACCTTGGCCGTCATAAAACGAACGGCGTGACCAGTCATCCGGCTGATAACTACCACAACGAACTCGGCTTTCGCACCGGGGAACTTTTTGCCGACGGACCATTTGCTCCCGAGCTGCTGGTAGCAGGTGGGGAGGTCGGCAAAGCGGTCACCCGAAAAGGTGGGGGTTCAATGCAAAGGCATGAGTGGGAAGGGATAGTTGGGTTTAAGTGGTTCTTAAAGATGTGACTAAGCAACTGTATATCGACACCATTAGCAGTACGATACTGTTGAAGACCGTCAATGTCCTTGACGACAAGGAGGGTGACAGCAACCTGTTACTCAGGCATCTGAGGCAGAAAAGTGTCAGTCTCTATGATGAAAGTGGGACTAAGTGATGACCGAAACAGGTAATAACGGGGGGTCAGAAATTGGGATAAGAGTCGAAAAGATACCAGAAGAGTAACAATAGGTAACTGCGTGAGACGATGACCGGCAACATGTAATAATATGGGATTGTATGTAGCCATTGAAAGCAATAACTGTACAAACGATTTGCTTGGGGAAAGGAAGATTGAACTGATGTGCGGGGTCAATATATTCACACTACAATAGGATAGTATGAACAGGTAACAAGGTGTCGTTACGAACGAGCTTCACCCACCTTCCTCTGTAAGGGAAGAAGACATCAGGATTACGTCAGGAGTATACCGTGTTGCTTACTAATCATGTTTATCTGTTATTTGACAACCGCATTGCGGGTCAAGGTTTGGCTAGTCAGTTGGATGGAGGCTAGCCCATTGTAGCTAAAACTTAATACTAAGAAATAATCGGTTTTTATCTTCAATCATGTCAAACAACACAAGGAGTTCGATGAGGAATCAGAATATACTCAAGAATCGAGTCGAGCTGACGGCACTTTTTATACCCCAATCTCACCGCCAAACACTCTCATTCGCTTACTTCTTCGATGATGGAATCAGAGAAGTCTTTGACAAATGATGGCAAATGTTTCAGCGTGGCAAGAAACGATGGTGTCAAAGGCAAAGCCTAATTACGTTGTAAACCTTAACCCTAAACAATAAAACAGATTTAACACGACCCAACCTGAATCTACCCAAACAATAAAAAAACAGAACGGAAAGAAAAAAAACGATAAAGGAAAGTTGACAATTAAGCGCCTCCTGCCCTTGGGGAATGCTTGTCATCAGAGAGTTAGGACTGACTGTGTGATGACAAGCAGCTATGGAGGACAGGGCGACTGCAGCCTCCGTTGCTCTAACCGGTTGGGATATTGGCACTGGTGGTATTGGTGCACCCGATGGAGCCGCCGTAGGGACCGGTCCGGATATGTTGTGTGAAAGGCTTCTTGAGGACGGTGGCGTCCGAGGTGACCACTGGCGGGGGCCGAACGTTGTTGTTTTGATTAAGGCGAGCATTGATTGGCGAACTTGCTCCGTGAAGAATATCGTTGGATGTCCAGCGGCTCTCCGATGTCACGCTGAAGCTGCTCTTGGGCGTCTCGAAAGGCTGGGCAGTCCAATGAGACGTGGTTGACCGTCTCTCTTTTCGAGCGGCAATACCTACACAAGTCCGAGTCGACATGTTGCGCGTGGAGCAGAGCTGGGAGGTAGTTCCCTCTACCCATCAAGTGGAGGTAGAAGGCGGCGGTCAGTGAGCGAGGGCCTTTGGTGGGCTTGCGAACCGCGACCTTGCTGCCTCCAAGCCCACTGTAGTGTTTGTCGCGGGGACCGGGGTCTCCTTCGCTATTTTTATGTAATCACCTATTGCATCTGTCCTAGCGGGGAAAATGGCAATGGCGTGTCTTTCCCTGACAACGCATCACTAAACTACTTGATGTGTACGTGCATAGCTCCTGAACGCAACACATCTACCTACACACTCTGGGCGCTTCTTTTTTTTTTGTTTTCTCAGTGAACCCAGCCCGAACTTAACTCCAGACGCCGTGTGTTGTCAGGGTCACTAAGGTCACACTAAAATCGGACAGGGAAGGACAGGTAACACGGAGTTCGATGAAGAAGCAAGAATACACTCGAGGGCTGAGTCGGGCTGGTAGCACCTTTATGTGCACGCGTTCACAGTTTGACTCCTTGTGACCACCAACCACTCGGTGGCTGGTGATCTCTGGTTAGACCCTTGTTCATCTCGCTGACGCCGGTCGCTTCGTAACATCTGACAAATGATGACCAAAGCTTCCAGTGCGGCGAGTGACGATAGAGTCAAAGGCAAAGCCTAGTCTGGTTGTAAACCCTAACATGTGTGGCCCGAGGGACCAGCCACGTGATGAAACAGTAAAGCATAAACTCAAACTCCAGATCAACAGCATCACAACTCCAGTCTCCTTCGCTTCGAGGGCGGGTGAAGTTAGCTTGCCTCTCCGTCATAGCTGCTTTGCGTATGGTCCTTTTGACATAGCTCGCTGTCGCCTTGAGTTCTCAATAAAAGCTAGTTGTATAGGTTCTTTGGCGCGCTGGTCGACGAACTCATGACCGGAGATTTCCATGTAGCCTGGGCACCATTGAACGATGATGGCGGCGTTGTTCAACGAGAGGGGGAGGCGGCGTACCATTGCGGACCAATAGGTCGGCTAGTTTGGGCGACGGATTGGTACTTGGCCGTTGGCGAGGATACAGACTGTTGGGGAGCATTTGGACAAGTCTCAGATGTATTCGATTGCTTTGAGCAGTGCGCATGACTCGCAGTCGGTGACCTCTACATAGGACCCAAGGGGGCCGCTCATTTGAGCGATAGTTTTTAGGCCTTGGAAGTGGGTAAGGGCAGATCTGGTTGTTTTGTCTTCTTAGAGCCGTCGGGGTATATGATGCGGTAATCCTCCAGTGCATCTTCGTCAAGTTTCTTGTGCATTTGTAAATGGGCGGCGGCGGCATTTACCTTGGACAGTTTCAGTATGGACGATGTTAGCGGGAGCAGCGTTTGCTAGGGGGCTTCCCCTGATACCCTGTTCCGAATAACTGTGGTGTTGTCAGGTATTGCTTATTTAACCGTAGCAGCTGAGAACTGGACTTGTCCCACTGGGTCATCAGACAAAAGACCGATGCTGTCGATTGCCTCGCTGGAGATGAAGCCCTCGAGAGCCGCTTGCATTCTTGCGCGGAGGGGGTGGGCCGTGGGGAAGTCGAGAACGCGCAGGGCGTATGTAATGGGTCAATAGAGTAATACTAGAATCGGACAGTAAAGACAGGCAACAAGGAGTTCGATACAGAAACAGAATACACTCAATAGCAGGGTCGAGCTAATGGCACCTTTTATATACGGTGCTAGCCGTTATCCACGTTGTGACCACCAATCGTGTTGTGACTGCTGATCACCTTGGATCATCTATCAAGTGAAAACAAATGTTCCAGCGCGGCAAGTGACGATGGTGTCAAAGACAAAGCCTAGTTAGGTTGTAAATCCTAATAGCGTAGTCTTTGTCTTTCGGCGTTGAAGCGTTCGTGGCGGGTAGATATCCGGCTTCCGGTTCTACGGGCAACTTGTGTGTTGAGCGACCAGTGCCGAGGGCTCTTTTCGCTGCTAGGTACTGAAGGCTTTCCAGGTGTTTGACTAGACCGATCGGCTTCTTTGACGTCCACCACAGTTCTGAGACGCATTCAGCGATGAGCCGCAGGACTGTTTGGTGAATGGTGCGGACAGCGTGTTCTAGTAGGCCACGGGCTTGGCCGGTCAGGTCTGGGACCCCTAAAAAGTTCTAAATGCCTTGCTCGCGCAGTCATGGACAAGGTGTGGGAAGGACAGATGGGAAGCTAGAGTGAAACCGAGCCATTTGACGGTATTTTCCGGTGTGATGACTAGCCCGTCTACCTCTATGGACGCCCCGACAGCTTTCTTCGACTTGGTGAAGTAAATGCGTTTGAGCTTAGATAGTTCAAACTCGATGTTCGCTTCTTTTGCGACTAGGGTCAAGTTTTCGACGTGCTGAGTGAGGGTCATGCAGTTCCTCGCAATTGATCATGACGCTACGGCAATTGTGATGTCAACCATGCAGGCTAAGACCACGCAGGGTCCGAGTTAACGGTTTTTTCGTTTTGTGTCATTACTCTCATGCCAGCCGAAGCCTATGGAGAGATTGTTATTCATGGTAACAATAGCCTGAATCAAGAACAAAACTAAAAAGGAAATTTGTAACTCATCAGCACCCTCTCTTTTCCCCCATCTCCTTCTCTCTGCTTGTACTCCCTCTTACGCCCCCAGTGACGGCTCCTTCATCTTCTCCCGCACCTCGTAGACCGCCCTCAGGGCACCACCCACTTCCGTCCACCTTTCCTCCGGACATCACACCCGCACCCACTCCATTTCTTCATCCAGGCCTCTACCCCCCTCTTCGATCCACTGCTTCGTGCCAAATCTTGTATCTCGAATGAACACAGCCAGAGCCTCCTTGCCCTTGCTACTTTGGAATAAGCCCTCCAGTCTAGGGAGCTGGGTTCCCATTGACATGAAGGCCTTTTTCCTCGCCGACTTGAACCTGGGACACTCGAACAGAAT